>DWHP01006969.1:0-11172 GCA_018247895.1 Parnassius honrathi | reverse complement strand
GGACCGTGCTTTGTGGCGTACCTTGGGGGAGGCCTATGTTCAGCAGTGGACTTGTGAAGGGCTGTAATGAAGATGATTGTACTAATTAATAAGTTGAGATACTTTATTTTTGTTTCACAAAATCATTTTAGTGTAATAATATAAATGTCGATTTTAAAACTAATTTTTTTTGTGATGATGGTTTGTTATTTAAAACATAAGTTTCTCCACTTTTTGTTTTTAATACTTAGAGCCTTTTTATTTCTGTTATTCGTGCTTAACTATGCCGAATTACAGCTCTTTAGAATACCAATAGTCTCTGTACTAACCTGCGGGCAAACCGACAGACTGTTGAACTTGGCGAAACTATACGCGTTCCTTGTTGTGTTGCTACAGAACCCTTATTCGAGTGCATTTTTTTATAAGATAGGGTGACAAACGAGCATAAAGTCCACCTGATGGTAAGTGGTTGCTGCGGCCCATAGATATCTACATCTATCCTCGATTACAAACGACTACGAACTAATATGGAATGCCTCGTTTCCAGTAAAAAGGGTCTCCGGTTCTCTGCACTCACCATACGAAACGCAGGAGCATTAAGCTACTATTTGACGCTGGTGTTCTGTGAGAGCGTGGTCCTTCCCCGGTCGAGCTGACCCATTCGTGTTACAACCATACTATTAATGTAACAGCAGCATGGCTCTACCACGTATATTTTTTTTATACGTGGTAATGCTAATGCTTGTGAGTTTTTCTCTTTTTCCTAGGGAAACTATCGATATAAAATATCGATATAGTGGCATCGCAATTAATTTGTCCGTCTTACACTCATAACTTTTTCTACGTTGATGTATTTAATCTACATGTGGGCGTAAGATGTAATAGTGTTGGAGATTTGGATTTGTGTGTGCCATAATGACACAAAATTTTATTGAGTAAATGTGCAGTACTGTCTATGTAGTATTTCTCCCTCGCACCAAAAGTGACAGACTTTTTCTTTTGTAGCATTAGGCGCGTTACTCGTCTATTGGGTTGCATGGTCTAAGTTTCGCAAAATTTAAAAACTAATTGCTACAACAATCGATTTTTATTTATATAGATTTACTACTTGCTGAGCGGAAACCCATATAAAGCGTTGCTTGGGTTAAATATTTCGAAGCCTTGAAGTTAAGGTAGGATCTTGATAATGCTGTGTAGCAGCGACGTAAAAGTAACCACTACTTCCTACCAAATAAGCTCGTAAGATCACATACTATCCCGTGAGTATCGTAAAAGACGACAAATGAAATGAGTCAGAAGACAGGCAACAGTACCTTCCTGATAACAACTCAGAATAATAAAAAATGCGGATACCAAACCCCTTGCTAAGAAAGAGAACTATGGCAAATATTCCCCCTACGTTCAGCAGTGAATTTTTGTTAGGCTGTAATTAATGAATGAATGATGGATAATATCTTGAGGGAGCAGATAGGAAAACGGGTAATACGTGTGTAGTAGATTTATTGGTATTATAGTGGTAATAAATTTAGTTGTATAGTATATATTGTAGTAATATATTTTTTACATGCTAGAGCCACACTGTAGCCATTATGGTTGTATCATGAATGAGTCGGCTCAACCGGGGAAGGACCACGCTCTTACAGAATACCAGCGTAAAATAGCAACTTAATGCTCCCGTGTTCCGTATGGTGAGTGTAGAGAATCGAAGACCCGTTTTACTGGAATCGAGACATTCCATCTTAGTGCTCAAGGGTGACAACGCATCTGCATTTTGATTCTTAAGCGAGGTTAAATGTCTATGGGCCATAGCTTCCACTTACCATCAGGTAGACTGTGTGCTCGTTTGTCACCCCTATCCTATAAAAAAATAGCTGTGATTTAGCGACATAAGAAAAGGCAGACACGGTCGTGCCGCTGTTATAGTGTTATCGTAGCAGCGTCCCCTGTGTAAGTTCCGTAAAGCAAACTCAGTGGCGATTAAACAAACACAGGTATTATTCTGTGAAACCCATAATTTGGTGGAAATATATAGGCTGAATTTAAGTAGATTTCTTTTTTTCCTTTTCAGGATATAAATAATTCTAAAAATACAATGGCAGTACAAAATTTCGCATTATTGGACTACGTTTTTGTTGTGAGATTTCAGACGAAGCTTCATAAGATTTATGAAATATAATGAAAATTGAGATTATCAGATTTTTTGGTTTCTTAAAAAGGTTGAATGTTGTCTGGATAATTAAATCCTTCCCGGCATTTTTTGTCTATATGTTCGTAAAGTTTCATCACAATAAGCTTAGTTATTCTATAAACTAACCCAGACAAACACACAGACAAAAAAATTTTAAATTGTTGTGGTATATGGTTAATAGTTTTCAAATAACCCATAACCTCGAGTATAATAAGTAGAAGCAATTATTTCGATATTGTAGACAGACCCTTATTACCGATTATTTTAAAATTTTGTGACGATCTGTTAAATTAGGCCAAAATAAGTCATTAAATAGTGACTTATTTTCATACATTAATCTATGAACTAAATAACAACGTCAAATATTATTACGCTAAGCTAAGCTTCAAATGATCTTCAAATTAATGTAGTGTAGTAGAAAAATAAAATATATTTACGCAATGTAAATTTTTAATAAGTTTTCTTAAAATGGTATAGTTTTGTACAGATAATGTGTCCTCTAAAGGCCCGATATATCAATACATTTTTTCTCATACTATCATTTGTCGACGTGCAAGACAAATGTAAAGCTAGTTTTTCTTCGTAAGTTTACTTTTACTCTTCAACTCATTTTACAAACAAAATGATCACGAAAATTATTAATTTTTCTCTTTTTTTTACAGGAACATGCTGCCTTTATGGACGTGGGAGTGTGTAAATGAAAAATGTTTGCCGACGAAAGCAACAATCTCCGGAAAACTTCAGTCTTTAGTCACGTGCAACATGTTGTGTTCTACCATTCAACTTTGGCCTCAACCTACGGGCTCTGTGAGTTTATCGACTACCGCTGTACCCGTGCGTGCTGATTTATTCCAATTGCAAGTGATGGGCGTTACTTCTCGACCTGTTCAGGAACATCTGCAAGATGCGTTTGATATATTTCGTCAGGAATTACGTTTTACAGAACAAAAAATACGTGGATTTGAGGAGTGGCAAAGAGTTATTGTACGCGTAGGTATCAATGGAAGTGCAGATCCTCGCATGCGTCTCGACACTGATGAGAGCTATCGAATGTCAGTACGGCCTAAGGAAGGGAGTGGCGGTATCATGATTGTGGATATAGCTGCGAAGTCGTTTTGTGGAGCTCGACACGGGCTTGAAACTCTTGCACAGATGATATGGCTCGACCCTTACGCTGGGTCTTTGTTAATGATGGAAGCTGCTAGCGTGGATGATGCACCACGCTTTCGTTATCGCGGTTTAATGATAGATACAACTCATAACTATTTCCCAGTTCACGAACTTATTCGCACAATAGATGCCATGGCTGCATGTAAATTAAACACTTTTCACTGGCACGCTACCGGTGCTCAGGGTTTCTCAATAATGTTTGGTAGTGTACCCCAACTTGCTCATTATGCGGGTTATGAACACGCCGCCATGTACACTCCAGAAGATGTGCGCACCATCGCACGACATGCTCGGCTTAGAGGTATTCGCGTGCTCTTGGAAGTTGACATACCAGCACAAATAGGTCATGCATGGGATTGGGGTCCCACTGTTGGCCTCGGAGAACTGGCTCATTGCGTGGAATCGGAGCCTTGGATCGCATATTGTGATGAACCGCCATGCGGTCAACTTAATCCTCGTAATCTACACGTTTATGAAATACTGGAGCGTCTTTTCCTGGAAATTATTCAACTTACTGGCGTCGACGATCTTTTTCACATTGGCGGGGATGGGGTCACTGAACATTGTTGGGCTGAAGTCTTCAACGACACTGATCCTATGGAAATATGGCTCGAATTTACACGGAAAACATTGCAAAGTTTAGAAAAGGCTAATGGAAAATTACCTAATCTCACGTTGATATGGTCATCTCAGTTGTGTAAAAGAATTAAATCGGATTTGAAAGAATATGTTCATAGCGTTGGATTACAGGCTCGAAATGTAGCATGGAACGAAAACTATGTTAGTGGTCTGAGAACTGTTTTATCTAATGAAGACGCTTGGGACTTAAACAACGGAATGGGTGCATGGTACGAAGATGCACAGGGTGCACCATATAACTCTTGGCAGAGGATTTATGAGCATCGACCATGGTCACGGAGTACTTTAGGTCGCTTGGAAGGTGGAGAAGCAACTGTGTGGTCCTCAACGGTGGGCGCGGGTGGATTGGATGCTCGCATTTGGCCACGAGCTGCCGCTTTGGCTGAACGTCTGTGGGCGGATCGTCCTGAGGGCGCTACGCGACCGGTGCAAGCGCGTCTAGATGTTCACCGCACACGACTTGTCATGAGGCACAACATACAAGCCGAATCCATGTGGTCCATGTGGTGTACCCAGAATACCTACACCTGTCGTTAAATTTGTTTACATATTGCCTTGAACTGGATCGTACCCATTTCATTAAATACATCTGATCCGTACATTCTATATTATAATGAAAATGGTTTTATTTTTAGAAATAATATAATTATGCTATTAATGAATTCAATATTCAAAACAACGCCGTGGAGTGGTGACATAAAAAATCCATCAACCCAACTACTATCTCATTTCGTGCGTGTTATAAGAGGTTCTTAAGGAAAATGCCTGACAATACTCGTAGTCTCAGTAAGATGACAGTAACATACTCAGACCACCGATGGAAAACAAAGTCAAGGGTGAGAGAAACGTAGCGATTGCGACAAATCTCTGCTATGAGAGAGGCTTATGCACACAAAATGGTTACAGGTTGATTTGGATGGAGAAAACAAACACGCCATACTGTTTGAATTAAAATTAACTGTAATTTTTTTTACTTCTGTCTTTGTATATTTATAAGAGCTTTATGTACGTTCTTGCAATAAATTGAACTTTCCTATAGTTAGTTAAGCCCAATCTAAAACATATCTGTTAATGAAATCTATAAAAATGTATATTATCTGCTATAAAGCTGGGGCCCTCTGGCACTTCTGCCATAATAACTATATGCTTAGTCGTCAAATCGAAGGTGAGTGATGTACTCGCTATTAAAGTAGATATTGTATCCTTTCCATTCCAGTAGCTTAAAAAGACATCCAATGCAGCGGTGAAGTGTTTTGGGAATATAACGAAAATAAACTTACAGTCCACCTGATGGTTGCTGCAGTCCGTGAACACCTGAAATCAACTCCAAACAAAGGCGGTTACAGATGCGTTGTCACCTTTAAGAACTAAGATAGAATGCCCCACAGCCTGTATTATATTGGCTCTCATTATCTTACAGACGCGGCGCAGTGCGAGCACTGCTATTGGGCTGTGAGGCATTATAACTGCAGACTGTGAGGCATTCTATCATAGTTCTTAAAGGTGACAAAGCATCTGTAACCTCATGTATTTGAAGTTGATTGCAGGTCTTCATGGACTGTAGCAACCATCAGGTGTACTGTAAGTTCGTGTTTCTCACTTCAGTAATATTTAAAAAAAATCCTCCAAGTAGTCGCTATTTTTATAAAAAAAAGCCCTTATCGTGAAGGTATGTGTAATATTTATTGCATCCCATATGCGCAAATTCCGCATTTTGTTGCATGATATCGTATCTAACAATCATATTGAACATATAAATAATATAAATAAAAAACACATTGTCAGAAAGGTAAATGATTGTTGAAATTATTTTTTTAAATTGATTAATTGCTATTTTTACATAAAAAAGTGGTTTTAGTGGCTTATGGTGTAGATTTATGAAGTCTACATGGAGCGGTAAACACGATAACTTTAGATACTATCAAATGTTCAACTTAATCTATTTTTTAATATCTTAATCTATTATCTGGGAAGCCATGAAATGTAAATAATTTTGTTTTGTTTAGTTATAATCAATTTTTTTCGCCAAAGAAATTTCAAAACTTTCGGTATTTGAGTAGCCTTGTAATTTTTATAATTTAACACTTTGACTCACTCCGGGCTCGACCACCGTCGTAAGTGGGTTACTGTATCGTTTGTTTACAGCGGCTTGTGAAGAAAAGTAACGATCGCTGTAGAAATATAACATTTTCGAAAAACCTTTGGTACATACTTGATTATTTATTATTATGATTTTTATAGTCAAATATTTTCATTACAATATATTTTTTCGCCAAAAGTACGTAAGGTTTATACATAAATATACTTAAACGTCTTGGACTTTATGGAGTGACCTGAAGTAGGGGTGGGCGTTGCGACGATGAACCTTTTTTTGTTCTGCGACGATGAAATCGTTTTACGTCCTGGGTTCAAACAGTCTTCGTTGCATAAATCAGTCTTTGAATTACTTGGTGCGATTTTTTATTTTACGGCTATGAAAATACAGTCAAGAAGGTAATGATTCAATTATCGATCTCACTGCTGTCCTGCTTTCGTTTACAAACGTTATTAAAGTCGATCGATAAAACAAATTATTTAGTTCACACATTTTAAATCGTTGATAGTTGTAAGACACTGCAACCATTTCACTTGACAAAAACGCAATTCTATTCCAGGTCGGATAAGTTTCGTCCTTTAAGCCGTCTTTAAACCAGTTGCAAAAACGACCATTTTCCACAGCCGTTTTCGTCGTCGGGAAAACGGTTGCGTTACGTCCGTCAAAAATTCGACAATGACCCACCACTAACTAGAAGGTGTACTTTGGTGAATGCTAAATTAAAATGCTGGTTATGACTAGATGAAAAGCTTTTGAAAACGAAATAAAGTTAATGCGGAAGAAAAATATTAATGAGTCAGGTAAAAAAGACTATCAAGTTTTTATATCGATAATACCTAATCACAAATACCTAATGATGAAAATGCTAATGAGCCGTGGTAGCTCAGATGGTTAAAGCTCGCTGTAAAAATAACAGTACGCGAGTAACCCATTGCGCCCCGGGCTAGAGTTTGCGTATACGTCAGAGAAGACATCTGTTTTCGACGCTTCGGTATTCTTGAAGATACGGACCTGTCCATCGACCATCCCCGCGTGTACGGGTGCCTTCATGGGTCCTATAGTGGTAATACCGAAACAGACCGACTCATCGACCACGCCCAATTGGCTACAGATTCCGTGCTACAGCAGATACCATCCGCAGAGATCGTGATCCTTGGCAATTTTAATACACACCACGCCGAATAGTTTGGTTCACGTTGAACCGATCATGCGGGGAGATCTGTTTATGACTTTGCTTTGGTATATGGTCTGACACAACTGGTTACTTCGCCTACGCGGATTCCAGATGTCGAAGATCATACTCCTTCCCTGTTGGACCTTCTATTTACCTCTGTCATATATCAGGTTATCTGTCAACGCCCCTATAGGCTCGTCTGACCATTCTCTTGTCCGAAGTGTTGTGCCAGTCCCATTAATGTCGCGGTTGCATTATGCAGGCTGCCGCCATGTTTAGCACTATAGGTCAGCCAATTGGAATAGGGTGCGGTATTTTTTTGCATCCCACCCTTGGGGGTAGGTTCGTTTCTCGCGCGACGATGCCAGCGTTCTTGCTAATTCTGTCGCTCATGTGGTGCTTCAGGGTATGGAACTTTTTATTGCGTCCTCTGTGGTGTCCATCGGAGACAGATCCCAGCCATGGTTTGATCGCTCCTGTAAAATAGCATCACGCTGTAAGCAGAAGTGCTACCGGGCCTGGGCTAATGCATTAACGTCTCAAGTTGTAAAACCAGCGCTATTAAAAAGAAGTATAATTTTGCCTCCAGGTCCTTCAAAAGAGTCATTACCAAAGCAAGGTCCGAGCACATCGACAGAATTGGCGTGAAACAGTTCGCCTTCCTTCAGGAACCCATGCAATCTGGTCTCTTACTAAGGCTGTCCGAGGAAACTTCTGTCAGTCATCACTTTCATCTCTGCACAGAGAGGACGACTCACTGGCCCATGCCGCAAGGGAGAAAGCCTGTCTATTAGGCTCTCTCTTTGCATCCAACTCGACTCTCGATGACAGTGTAACACACCGCCGACCATCCCGCGGTATAAGTGCTCCAAGCTGGATGTGCGCTTCATACAGCGCTTGGTTTGCAAAGCACTTCTCTCCCTGGACGTCAACAAGTCGAGTGGGCCTGATGGAGTCCCTCCCGTTTTGCTAAAGACGTATGCTCCGGAGTTGGCACCGGTTTTAACGCGCCTTTTCCGGTACACCGACTCCCAAGGCGTAGTTTCGAATTCTTGGAAGACAGCTTTGGTCCACCCGATTCCAAAAAGGCGATCGCTCGGATCCGTGCAACTACAGGCCTATCGCCATCACCTCCTTGTTCTCCAAAATAATGGAGTCAATTCAAAACTGGTACCTCTTGAGGTACCTTGAGGATCGCCAGCTGATCAGTAACCGTCAACAGAGTTTTCGTCGTGGTCGATCAGCTGATGATCTTCTGGTCTACTTGACTCGTAGATAGGCGGAGGCAGTAGAGTCTAAGGGAAGGCATTGGCTGTTAGTTTCGACATAGTGAAGGCCTTCGATCGGGTCTGACACATAGCACTTCTTTCGAAGCTCCCTTCCTATGATGTTCCCGAGAAATTGTGCGATTGGATCACTAATTTTCTTGCTAATCGGAGCATCAAGATAGTCAAAGACGGTGAATGCTCTGATTGCAAGCCTATTAACGCTGGTATTCCGTAAGGCTGCGTGCTATCACCAACGCTATTTCTTCTGCATATCAGTGATATGTTGCAAACTTGTAACATTTATTGATATGCGGACGACAGCACTGGTGATGCCTTATACACCGGCCGTGCCAAGATTTCTCGGGAAAAAGTAACCGAGTACCGGGTCAAACTTGTGTCTAAAGTCGAGTTTTTACTTAACATCGTCAAGTGCTATTAAATTATTCTTCTTTGTTCATGACTACCACGCTTTTCTAAATCATCAATAAAACACATTCCTTAATTTTGTTAAAATTTTTATTTCCAAAATGTTATTGCTTATTATCTATAAAATAGGAGCGAAACGACTCATCCACTAAAATATCGTTGTACAGTGTTTCCTGTAAATATGCTCGTAAAACTATGCACTGAATATCCCAACTTATATAGCAATTACATTAAGCAATATTCACCACGAGCTGAAGTCCACTCATTCTGAATCCTATCAACATTCCAGCACCATCTTTTCTTTCCATCAATCCATCAATTCCTTTTTAAAAACTCTAGATGATATCGTGCAGGTGATCGTCCATATGAATCAAAATATTGACCGATGCCATTCGAATCGATACACATAGCTATCCAATGTGAGCTTGGTTTATCATCTGTATCCAAATCGCGTATTATATACGTTAGTACGTCGGTATACATGGGCAGTATTAGCAGAATAAACATTGTTTTCTAGACTAGGATGAATCTTTTTCAGATGTTGTTGTACATCTAGTGTATCCATGATATTACTGCGATTAGTTTTTTACATTACCAACCTATTCAATGGTTAACGTAGGAATGATCAATTATAGTGATTTGTAAATATTAAATCGCATTCTTTTGTGATGATTTGTAGGAGTCATCGGTGTAGCGTAAGTCGCAACATGAAAGAATACGAGATAAGCTTGTTGACTCATAAAGGTACTATCAGTTTCACGCGGAAATGTTTTAGATTAGATATAACTTACTGGTGCTATATAACACTTAGCAGCGGCAGTCATGGAGTCAGTGTACGGTCGTTTGACCGCAGTGAATCTACCCATACTACGTTTGCGTTATTTCAACGCATCAATGGTCATGGATGTAAGTGTTTATTCTATTGACAAACACACTTTTTTTCTGTTGTGTGTGTGTGTGTGTGTGTGTGTGTGTCTCTGTGTGTGTGCGTGCGTGCGTGCGTGCGTGCGTGCGTGCGTGCGTACGTGCGTGCGGGCGTGCGTGCGTGCGTGCGTGCGTGCGTGCGTGCGTGCGTGCGCATATTATGTAAGGCTAATAAGGATAGCATCTACGACAACACAAACGCTCTCGTATACAATATTACAAAGACAATAGCAGAAAGTGAAAAGTTAAAAAACACTTTTTTAACAATGACAGTCATTAGCTGATCATCAGTTAATGTGATTCTGTTTACTTAATTACTTCTGTGTACTCATTATATTCTATTTATGATCCTTGGCTAGACTATAAACATTGGACATTATTTAAATTTGGGTATCAAACACTGAATTGTTACCTATTTTCTTCTTTACTACATATAAAGATGGAAAACTTCAGTGAACACGGTAGTGTTTTGTTTCCACACATATATGTAATACAATATGGAACTATTCAACAGGGAATTGAATCAGGACTTGTCTAAAATTTGTGATGAAATGGAGAAACGTGAACTGTTCGATTCATCATATCTATGATGATGAGTTGTATAATCTTTGTGCGGTGGTTGAAACACAGTTTAAGTACGTAAAATAAACATAAATTTCGATCATAATTTGCACATTGTTTTACATCATTTTTTAATAAATTTAAACATTTTAACAGTGAATGAAGTGAACGAGCAGCGAAGAACCCAAGATCATCAAAAAACCAAGAACGGAAGAAGAAGCGTCTATCTCAGCAGGGAACAGTGTCGGTAATGATGATCAAGTAGAATATCTAACGTGTCATATATTAACCAAGAAAAGGTTAACTAATTATTTTAAAAGTAACTAATCATTTTAAAAGTAATGTTCACAAAAATAATCTTCTAAATTCACATAATTCTTTATCAAACGTTAGTGTTAGTGAATTTGCTTTTGGAAATAGGATTTTACCCAATGATATTATAAGTAAAAAGGTGTTCTCCTCCTCTTTTTCTTAAATTAATTTTGATTTTACCTCATAAAATCAAGAGTGGAGTAGATCGTTCCACATGGGTAAATTTTGATACTCCTGAACTATTTTTAAATTCTATTAGAGACAATATTTTATTTGTAATACGAGGGTGTATTCATCAACACATAATTTTTGAAGTAAATGTCATTTTGCATGCTGATTTTGTTCAACAAACTATATAAAGATATTTATAATACGTTTTATTTTAAGAAAGAAAGAAAAGAAAGAAACAGATTTTATTTGGCACATGCAACACACT
>DWHP01006968.1:0-11173 GCA_018247895.1 Parnassius honrathi | reverse complement strand
GGAATTTAAATAAAGGAGACATATCCTACAACCAGTAAGTCGAAACTATTTATATTTTGTGAATATTAGAAACAAAACTAAAGAAATAGTCTAAAATGTGTAAATTCGCTCAATCTGTCAATACAGCGAATCGGGTTTGTAGTAGTGATAATACGACGTAATTGCTCGTATGTGTGCTCCCGGCGACACCGAACCTCGTAAAAAATAAGGTTGACAGCCATTCTATTGCGTATTATAGTAATCTATGGCTAGTACAATTACAGGTTGAGAGGCTTTCCATCTTGGTTCTTAATGCTTACAACGCATCTGTATTTAAAGTTGCCTTTTTTATTTAATGTTGGTTGCATTTCCATGGGACGCGATAGCCACTTCCCATTAGGTGGACTATACTTAGACACGTTCTTCAAAACGCTTAGGTATATCCAGCCTTTGATAAAGAAATTATGATAGAGAAAGTAATATCTTTTTACTCAGATAATTTATTTCAGTTATATGTTTTTATCAATTAAAAAAGCTATTTCCTAACTTTTTACAAAAACGCATTTGATGAATAGTTTTAACTTAAAATGGTTGCAGTGCGTAAAACAATGGAGTGGATTCATTTGCTAGCATCTGCCTTTTCAAGGGATAACCATGTGGGTGGTAGGTCTCAAAGAAAGAGTAAATAGGCTTTCTTAAGATAAGTCAGTGCGTTTTACCGTCTTGAATACGTCACCACTTCATTGTATTAGTTTAATAATAGTTAAAAATATTTTATAGGTACAATTATTTAGTATACAATTGCAAGAAATTAATGAAACTGTCAGAAATAAAATAAAACAAACTAAAGAAACATAAATATTTTTTATTTTATTTATATTTTATTTATTGTATTTTCTTTATCAGAAAAGAAAACGAAGAGACGGCTTTAATGACTTTAGGTATTCCCTGCCAGGCACCTATGAAGCAATAATAATATTTACTTAAATATTAAAAATAAGCAGTAAAATTATGAATAGATATAAGCATAATTAGTACGTCAAAAACCTGGAATATTTCACTGCAGACTTTTCAAGCTCAGCTTTCTCCTATCCTAATCTTGAGCAAGTTTTGCGATTTTCAAGACTCTCGTTAGAGACTCGTTATTAGTGTAAGTAACTTCTTTCGAGTATGAATTAATAGGAGTACTTGGCAAAGAATGTATGTGTAATACATATTATATCTAAGAAATTCCTTAAATTCAGTTTCCAAAAAAAAAATTCGTACGACGTGCACTAGGCCGAGGTCATAGTGCGTCAAGAAGTTAAGCAGTTTCGACATCACTTAAAATCAGCGCTCCGTCTCTTTCTTTGTTAGTCACAGACAAGAATAATGATATTATAAAATAGTCCATTACCCCCTCTAGTCTCATTATATCGTAAACTGCATATGTTGGTACGGTAAATCTCGATGGTCACTGATGGATGGCACATGGTGGTATCACCAACAGTAAAGATGAGAGATGACCGGTAACGCCGTTGCTAATCCACTTTGCTCAGAGTTAGGGCTAACAAAAATTCTTTCTATAATGGCGAAGACCAGGCCGGGCAATGGATTATATGTTGATGAGGAGGATGATAAAATAAGCTAGTAATGTTGATACAGAAATGTTTTTCACTTTGTGTCTTTTATTTTGAAAACTTTTAAATTAGTTTTTTTACAAATAAAATAAAATATTACGTTATTAATTATAATATATAATGTATCATTTTTGAAATGTAAACACTTTGACGTAATTAAGTGAACATCTAGCAACATCCATAGACTGTCACATAGGGGGATTTTGCCATAGTTGCCACTTCTTGCTGGCGGGTAAGCAACTTTTTTATTATTTTAAGTTGTTATTAGGAAGATGCTACTGCTCATGACCTGCTACAGTTTCCCTCTGTCGCCTCTTAAGTTGTCCACGGCACGACATGGGGAGGTGGATATTCCTACAACGGCACTATGCGATAAAATCGACCATTACGGTTACATTAAATATTTAGGTTTGTAAGAGTTAAGCAAGCCGTATTTTACTTTCAACTGCATATTAATACATAAAAATACATAACTAATATACAAAATATAAAATAAACTATTGCCTAGACATACACTCACATGCAATCGAAAAAGGAACATTTGAAAACACAAAATTCATAGCCTATTCAGTTAATCTGTCCGTTTTAAAAAAATCTTCGTTTGCGACAATCTCTACTCTTTGCGACTGTTTGACCACGGACTATTAAGTGTTTGCCTTAGAGTAATAACATACATGTACATTGAGAAATCGGCAGTTTGAACGCAAACAATGAATGTTATATTTACTTTAATTTAATTTAATGAATTTCTATCACATATTATAATATATCATTTTTAATTTTCTGTACTACTTCTACATATACATCTTAACTATGCCAAATTTAACACTCCTCCGTGCGCTTAATATGCTTACCAAGTTTTACCTTCACCTATTAATATACTCGTATAGATTCAGTAATTGCCCGTTCTTGATCAGTGACAAATTCAACAAGTTTTTACTTATGCATATTCAACACGTGGAATGCCGTCGAGTGAGTGAGAGTGAGTGACAGCCGGCGTGCCAATCTGCCACATCGGGCTGATATCTCACAACGGCTCGTATCGGGTTGTGGCTATTTGGAATGCATGACCGATTGAGCACGGGGGAAAAGCGCCCGGTTGTCGTTGAATGAAGCGATTAACGCTGAATGGTTGGCCGGCACGCGGAACCAAGCGGCCGGCACGACGCGCAACTACGGAGCGCTTTGTCTCAGCTCGTCTGACCCGTGCCCCGGGCAAAAACTCTCCTAGGAGAACTAATAATTTGAAAAACTTACCGAGACCCGTTTAATTGAGTAAAAAGTTGAGGACGGAGGTGTTTTTATCGATTGTAGATTGAGTACACTCAGATTTTTATCGTATTTGATTTCGACAAGATTATTTATTGAAAAAATTTTGTTTACTAATAAGGGCGTAATGTTAGATTTTTTGCTTCTTTAGTAAGAATTATTTTAAGGAAATATTTTATAATACTTTTTAGGGGAAGCCTGCATATTGTATTGTATTAATTGGCTACTTAATTTTACGTCCTCATAATATTATTAAGTTTAAATGAAACGAATGAATATTTTTTAATTTCACACGAAAATTATAAACTGCAATTTTATTTAATAGCATATCAAGATAACGGTTTTTATTATAAATTAATAAAACTAGTTTTAAGGCAGTTGCTTTTTTTTGGACCATCGTCCATCATTGCCTTGATCGGAGAATGTTAACATTATTGGGCTTTGAGCAAACAGCGTTCTGTTCAGCCCAATACCTACAGGCAAAAATGATACAATGTCATTTTAATTACTATTAAGTATTTAAAGATCTGTACCAATAAATAAAATTGAAGTATTTGTTTGTAATGTCAAAATGACAACTATTTCTATACTAAACGCATATTCAAGTATGATGCGGAACTTATAACAAAAACACAATGTTTAAAATTTTTGTCTGTCTGTCAGTTTGTTTCGGCTAATCTCCGAAATGATTGCACCGATTTTGATAGGATTTTAACTGGCAGATAGCTGATATGGAGTAACTTAGACTACTTTTATTTTATATAAAGAATTAGGTCCATGCGCAAAAAATTAAAAACCCCAAATTAGAGTCGAGCGGAGTCGCGGGAAACAGTTAGTATTAAAATATATTAAGTTGAGGAACAAATAAAGATTTAGTAAAAACTTAAATAATAGGTTGAGGAAAAAGTTATTTCGTATAATTTTTTTATTCAAGTTGAAGATAAATTTTTTTGGTTGTGTTGTTTGTATCTGGCTGGTTTTAATATCATCACATATACGACATTATGAAAAAAAAAAGTAAAAAACAATTTTCAACGCCATTTTTCATTTGTTTTGTCCGCCAAAAATGAGTGAATCTAACGAAATATTTCGATGCGGTCTGAAGTTTTATTACAAATAAGGGACAAATGTGATGAGAACCGGAGACCCTTATTGCTGCTTAAGAGGCATTCCATCTTAATCCTCAGCCGGGTTAGCCAAAGTTGACTTTCTACAAACGTTAACGCTAGAAGAAAATTATGAGAAAGAATGAAATCAACGAAGAGTCACGTGATTTATCGTTGTCACTTTCTTTTTTTTTAGCTTTCTATTAGCGCTATCGATTGTAGAAAGTGGTCAACGTTAAGAATTGACGTTGAAGATTCAACGTGCGTAAATTTGTGAGAGAAATTTGCGAGGAGAGAAGTGGATATCTATGTGCCACAAATTTGCACACAAAAAGATGAGTTCATGAACGTTATTATTACTTGTAATATATGAAAGTGCTCGTGCTGTGGCAAACCGGTAATTGCTTTGCGCAAAAAATGTTTTAATTATCAGGTGAGTCGCCAGGTGGCGTCTTTGTCGTGAATTTCACGCTTCGTTGCCCGTGTTGCGGGCCGCGGGCACGTTCACTGTGATATATTGCGCAACAATCAGTTGGGCATTCGCACCAGTGATTCGACGTTCTTGTAGCATTTGGATATGTTGAGCTAAGACTGCGGGTAAATTCATTATTTTCCCTCAATTATCAATTCCGTTTTATAAAAAATAAATTATATTACAAGCAAAAAGACCATCTGATAGCAGGAAGTTGTTGCAGGTCATGGGCACTTACAACTACTTAAATAGTTACAGATATGTTGTCAACCCTGAAGATTAAAACGAGATGAGAATACCTTTTTAAGCCTTAAATGTATTATCAAATATGATCCAGTGCAGTCAATTTTAATGCCATGAAAAACATAACTTGTAAAAAAAACCAAGTCTCGCAACTCAGTTCTTCTACCGCAAAAAGTTGTGACGTCCATGTAATACCAAGTCGGTTAATTTATTCAGTTCCTACTTAAGGGTCCTTCTGTATTAAGTTATTACGTAATTAGCTAACCTAACAACATCTAATTGTGATTATATCAATATTAAAAATCTTTCATGTTTTAAACAAAAACACTTATACGTAAATACACATATACAATTATACCATTTGCACGTCACTTGAAAAAGTCATCGCACAAAAATATAGTACCGATGATATATTAATTTATACCGTTCTCTGCTAATGATGCGTAACGTAAGTTATCTTATTTCATTTTCTCGAAAACTGTGCGTTGTAGGAAAAGGTTTGATATAAAAATTGGAGATTTATTAATTTCACGTAAAAAAGGTCTTATATTATGAAGTGGTATAAGACCCGTTTTACGTATTCCGTAATACTCAACAGTTTTATTGTAAAATGATGGTGATAAAAAATAATATCGACATTATATGATCATACCTTTAAGGGACAGATAATAGTAGTGTGTGTAACAGATAACAGTAGGTGGCACTGTTGTCGAGATCCAGAAATCACCCTTCTTCCAATCCAATCTTTACGTGCTGGAGCCCCGCTGCAGCTATATCATAGTTGTAGCACGAGTGGCTCGGCTCGATCGCTTCTATGAGAGGGTGGTCCGCTAATGGGGCAGAAGCATTTACCCAACAGTAGGTTAATCAATGACGATTACTTTCTACTTTACCAACCCTTTAACTGTTTCTGATTAGCATTGGATTTGCTTTTATTGCTCGCCACGTTTGGCAGATTGATGAAGATATTAGATAATCGATGGATGAACAGATTGTGATGAAACTTCATCAACAAGTTGCGATTGATACCGGGAGTTATTTAGGCTATATTTTATGCGAAAAACATGCAAGATTTTGCTGTGTTTCGTATGGTGAGCATAGAGAACTGGAGATCATTTTTACTGGAAACAAGGCATTGTATTCCATCTTAGTCCTCTGGGGTGGCAACACATTTGCATTTAGAATCTCTTCATCGAGGATTGATGTAGATGTTTACGGGTCATAACATCCACTTGTCATTAGGTGGACTGTGTGCTTGTTTGTCACTAATATTCCATAAAAAATAATCAAAAGCCGTTTATTTTATCAATCTTTCGATTTCACAAGAAAGTCCTGCACGTTTTTCGCATAAAATATAGCCTAAATAACTCCCGGTATCAATCGGAATTTCTTGATGAAGTTTCATCATAATCTGTTCATCCATCGATGATCTGATATCTTCATCAATCTGCCAAACGTGGCGAGCAATAAAAGCAAATCCAATGCTAATCAGAAACAGTTAAAGCGTTGGAAAAGTAGAAAGTAATCGTCATTGATTAACCTACTGTTGGGTAAATGCTTCTTCCCTATTATTTCAGTTATTTATACATAAAAATATAAATAGACGTATAAGTAGACGAGCGTATCTAGAATACACCTTCCAATAGTATACACATATGCATGTTACACACTTCTAAATAATATCTGTTCAAAAACTCTTTTACATTTCTACTGTTAAGCACAAATTAAGTCATATATTACTCTAAAGGACCTACGATGGTAAACAGCTTTTTATGATACTGTGAAAAAAAATTGAAATAAATTATAGACTAATTTTGTAAACAGTCACCAATGCTACTTTCACACCATTTTTAGATTTCAAAGCCTCACAACAGAATGCAAACAAAAAGTTTACCGAACAATTCAATAATATTAATAGAGATGCTGATAATGCGAACATCGTACATCAACGCATCGTACGGTGCTCTAGCTCCGTTAAGCCACCGTGAAATGAGCACCGCCGACAGAGAGCCACCGCTCTTACGTATATGACCCTTAAATAATACCTTGTTTTACCGCCTCGAGGACGCTTACATAGTTGCCTATTTCATAACATCCAATTCCTCAGGTCGTGCTTCCGAGCCTTTGAAGTCGTTTGAGATGGAATGTATGGATGAAGTAATAGACTTAAGGTCAAGATCGTTGTAAAAAGCATAAGTGTAATAATTAACTTGATCTCTAGTGTGTCATCGTTCGTTATGTTGATGATTTTTGTGTGAGAATATTTTATAAAAATAGTCACGCGATCAAATCATGATTTTATGAATTAAAAAGGTCGTATTTTATTATACAATGATCATGCATTGAAGAACTTCTATCAAGACAATTCAGTCAATGTATTGCCTTCATTAATATCTGAATTAATTAAATGCAAAGGATATTTTCCGAAAAGAAATCCTTCATCGCTGGTCTGTGTAAGCTTAAAGTCATTAAATATGAGGAAGCTTAAAGTCACTCAACGTGCAATGATAAGGGAGTGCAATATAACAAGGATGTCTGTCGGAGAACAAGAATATTAGCGGATCGGGAAGCTAAGTACCTACGTAGGCGCAGTGTTAGGCGACACCCTTCTAAATGCGGTGGTAACCTGATAAAACACGCAGGTAGTCGATGGATGCAGATGGCTCAGGATCGTAATTAGTGGCAGTCTATGGGGGCGGGCTTTATTCAGGTGTCGACACGTGATGGCCTGTGCTGATAGTGTCTGATAGTGATAGTTTATATAGTGTGTGATGTCGAGATAGTGTATGGTAGTGATAGTAGATTAAAAAAATCAGCATTTCCATGTGTTTAATTGGATCTATCCGTACAAAAGATGTACAAACTAAGATAAGCTGACAAAAAATTCAATTATTTTTAAAACGTCTTTAAAAAAAAAGGAAAGACAGTATTCATGGCTTTGATTCCAATAATCCACGGATTATAATTTTACAATAAAATACAAATTGAAATATAATATACTTAATTGTTTAGCATTGAAATAATCCTTTTAGGCTTTAGAAAATTCAAATTACAATAAAGTATATCAATATCCGACCTTGCTATAAATATAATGGAATGCACCGATGTGTGGTGTGACATCGGGATGGACGGCTGAGAGTGGGCGAGCAGTTCGCGCCATGCGTACGTAGTGCACGCATGGCACGTCACGCTGTAACATTAGCCGGGCGCACTAACGCCGCGTAGCCTCGCCATAACATAATTAAAAATGATTTAAGGCATTCGCTCCGGCTGCTTTGTTTCGCGCGTTATATTTCACTTGTTCGCGTCGCCGTCGCCCGTGCACCTCCATTTTTAACGCGCCCGCTCTTAATTCTGTCACAGTTTTTATAACCCTTTTGTATTTATTAATTCCCTTTCGGCTCCGGTAGCGCTACGCTTCTTGGAAGGCGATTTTGACGCGACATTTCTTCGCCTCGGTCGGTATCCCTACTTTAATGAAGCATCGGATTTCGGCGCCGCCAATTTTTAAATAGCCAACCTTTTCACCTAATGCAGTAAAATGGTATAAACTATAAAACCTACATTCTGTGACAAACGACGATTGTAGTAAACGTGAGCGATACATTGTTCGACCGCGAGCTTAACATAGTTAGAGCCTATTTGCTGAAACATTGCAACAAAATTAAATTGCGAAGTCCTTATTTGGCGAGGCACGCTAAAAAGGTAATAAAATTTTAATAAAATTTCGTTGAACAATGGCAATATAGTGAGCTCGGGGCGAACAGCAGCGTTTAAATAAGTATTAAAGGAATTAACTTCGGCTTGTTGACGCGTCGCGGTCGGTTATCGAATTTCGCGATCGCAGAACACTTAATTTTGCAACCGTGTCCCGACCGCCAAAAAGTAATTCCTCACGGGTCACCCCGCGGCTGCCGGCTGCATGAAACTTAGCATGGAAATGAGTATCCTTTTCTGAATTAATACAATTCTTTGTAAAATGGCCACCATATGAAAATGAAGTAACAAAAACAACTTGTACTTACTTTTTAGTGCTTTCTTACTTAAAAACGGAACACTTATGGAAACACCGGCTATCTGACGAAAATAGACGTTTATAAAGGAGTAATTTTTTTGTGCAGATGATAAAAATTTTACAGAATTGTAAGTACAATTGCCGCATAAGACAATTAAAACGTTTTGTGGCACCACTTAAAAATATTTAACACTATTCTGAATTAAATGGGTGTGTCTCACTAGGTTTCTGAAAAGTATCGATGAAAAGAATCTTCAAGAATATAGACAATAGATCCAGATTGAAAAAAAAAATCAGAATCTATTTAATAATTCTACAGTTTTTATTATGGAAAAATAATGTTGGGTTAATTCATTTTCTGCACAATCTTCGTTTAGTTTAGTCAAATAAATCAATTGGTGTAATACTAAGCATTTTAACATATAGGATGTCAATTTGTTATAGACTGTTTTAGAGTTTGAGCGGCAATTCTGTGTACTTATTTCTCTTTATCTTTAATTTTTTTTATAGGATAGGGTGACAAACGAGCATACAGTCCACCTGATGGTAAGTGGTTGCTGTGGCCCATAGACATCTACATATATCCTTGATTACGAATTAAAATGCAGATGCATTGTCACCCGTGAGGGCTAGGATGGAATGCTTCGTTTCCAGTAAAAAGGGTCTTCGGCTCTCTACACTCACCATACGAAACAGCAAGTATTCTATGAGAGCGTGATCCTTCCCCGGTCGAGCCGACCCTTTCGTTCTATAACTATACTACTAATGGTATAACTGCAGCGTGGCTCTACGACGTAAAAAAATCATCTCTTATTAAAATATTCGTTGGTAGCCTAAAATCATAAATCGTTTATGATAGTAAAATGGTTTGTAAGTACTAAACAATTAAAACAGAAACATCAGTGACTTAAAAAAATAAATATTTACCTTGACTTCAATGTGAAGTAACATAATAACGACTAATTAAAAAATATGCTGACTGCATATACATTTATAACTTAGTCTAAAATTAATTACCCAAATCTTGGACCATTAGAAATAAAAAACACAGGCAACATTCTCCCGTTACGTAATTTCGAAACATCGACATTCGTGCTTCGAATATCCTTCAAAATTGTGTTGTAATAACAAATTAAAATATAGTTAAATGAGTGTTTACGAGTGAAACTATATTGCTTCAGACTTTTTGTTCACTTTAGTATTGTTTTTGCACCATTTAACTACACAGGACGGCATTTTGTAGGCAAATTTACTGTACGACGCCCCGGGAAGTACTGAGCGAAAATGAGTGTGCGTGAACGCGTGTGCTTACATAAAGGAGCGGAATTTTTTGGCTTCACCAATAACAAAGGCTGCGCTGTGTCTATCTTTTTTTACTTCATCTGAGCCTCTCAATTATTTTGTCAATACAAGGTAAAATAATAATTGGTCGGTAATTTGGTTCTTTCTTATATATAGGCCTAATAACACCTATTTTTAATAAGCCGGGATAAGTACATGTTTCATTGGACTGACTAATTAAACGAGTAAGTAATATTAGGCGTTATTTTGCCACAAATACGTCCCATGTCATTTATACTAATATTATCCTAGCCAGCATTTTTACTTTCGTGTAATTTATTTATTATTTTGATAATAGTGTATTGATTTGCTTTTCCCAACCTCAAACAAATAATCGGCGTATTAATATAAGAATCAGTATTAATAATTGAAATGCTGCAGTATATACAGGTTTTCAATATTTTTTTTTGAAAAAGCAAATTTATTTGAAACTAATTTAGCAGGCATTTTGCACTTATGTAATAAAATTTGATCTAAACCCAGCAACACTTCTCTTACTAAACTACTGTTAACTTACTAAACTGAAATGAGAAAAATTTATCTTTTTGCTATTATTATTCCTTTAAACGTATATAATATCATATCACATTACAGTCTATCGAAAGTCAACTGCTGAACAAATACCTCACCATAGATTGCTAATAAGGACGATATTTGCAATAGTTGTCACACTTGCTAAGCGGGCTGTGAACCGCAGTTTTATTTTTACTCGCCTCATACGACACTCATGAGGTTATATAGGCCGGTGTATATTCTTACACCGCCACCACATAGATATGTAGGTATAATCTGAGAAAAACCTACATTAATATTATCTAGACACTTTAGGGTGTTGAATCGCGTTTATCACTGTTGTTATTTTCCCTTTGTATATTTCTTCATTACTATTTATCTAGTTATTATAGTTGTTGGTTTTTCATCTAAAATAAAAACACAACAATTTCAATAATACGACACAAGTTTTGACTTAGTTACATTATTGCAGCCTTTGATTTTTTATGGATGGGGAAGAAAACGAGTATATGGCTTTCTCAAACGTTGGTGATCACCGTCATCTATGAGAAACTGTAACACCAGGTAAATCGCAGGCGCGATGCCGGTAATTTAGAAATGAGTAAATTTGCTTAAA
>DWHP01006967.1:0-11173 GCA_018247895.1 Parnassius honrathi | reverse complement strand
AACGTCACCCTGTCTTACACCTCTCTGCAGTTGGATAGGTTTCGTACTCTGGTTCTGTACTCGGATAGCCATCGTAGGCCTACTGTACAAACACTTCAGCACTTCGATATACCAATAGTCAATTTGGCACCGTTGAAGGGACTGTTCAAATTTCGCCGGAATCAAAGGCTTTCTCATAGTCCACATACGCCAGGCGAAACGGCAGATGGTACTCTTCGGTCTTCTGTACAACTTGCCGCAGGGTAGGGGAGACTGGGGATGGTTGACTATAGGGGTAGGTTGACTTACTGTCAGTAACTCAATCTACTCGAAAGTGTTGCCTCATCCAACTAGGTGCGAGAAACCGTGTTGTTCCCCCGCTCAGGTGCCGGGAGCGTGGTGTCGCGAAGGCACGTCGTTCAGTAGAAGGAGCATATTATCGAAAAACAAATCATGTGAGTAATTATTTTCCTCATGACGTTTTTTTGTATGTATTTTTGTATGTATTGTGCGCCTACTATTTACCTATTTTTCGTATAACTCGTTGTTATTTACTTTCAAGTCATTAGAAATAAAAGTTTGATTTTTAATCTTTTTCTTAGGTATAGTTATAATACTTTTTTAATTAGCTATATGAGGCTATACCATGTAATTAAAAATTAAAAATCGACCAGGAGCTGGAAGACCAACTTATTTCAGTGCTAATTGACCACCTAATCAACCCACCCTAGTAGTCTGGGTATACTTAACATGGAATAATGTCAGTTTTTTTTCAGTTCATGTTACAACATGAACTGAAAAAAAACTGACATGCGAACGTACAAAAGAAAGAATTATTGAGAAGGTACACACAAAGATGCCACCGATAGAGCAATTATTCTACAGCAAAAGAATTTTATATACCATATAAAACAATTCAAAGTAACGTGGTAAAAATGCAAAAAAGGTTTGAAAGAAATCCGGAAACGACGAGATCTAAATTATACTTTAAATTTGAATTTAACTTTGGAGAGCAGTGTACACTAAAAATAGGAAAATATTTATTGAAGAGAAAATCAGAAAAATACCATAAGGAGGTAACTGATATTTATGAAATTCGAAAGTTCGCACTATTTAAACAAATACACCTGAAAAAGAAAATGTTAAGGAACTCAAAATAAACAACAGCCCTGTAGGACGCTAAACAATAAAACGAAGAAACCAAAGATATAAGAAGGAAAATTTAAAGGAGTAATGGAAAACGAAAAGGAAAAAAGCTGTTCATGAGAGAAATAATAGGAATAATAACGAAGAAGACAAAGGTGATGAGGATGATACATTTTGCTTAGAGTGCACAAAAATTTACAGTCTGAAATGGATTCAGTGTACTACGCGCAGGTTGAGCTTTAAGTATTAAGTTAACAAATGGTAAAATGTGTGATGTTTATCCTAATTTAAAGTTTGTTAAGTATATATATATTACATTTTTATGTTTATTTAAATAGTCAGGATTGAAAATTTCGTTCTAATAAAAGAATGATAATTACAAATACCTTTTAATTATTTTATCCTATTTATTCCTATAATTATTTCATAGGTATGGGCATGGGGTAGGTTGACAAGTATTTCGTGTTCTACAAAATGAAGCTTGTGCAATAATAATCATCGATAGCAAGCTTTTTGTAATTTTTTTCAAAAACTGAATAGTTTACCTATCATATAAATGGTTTTTACGAGAGTATACACTAAAACAATGAAAATACAAGCGTCTTTACTGAAAATTGGTCAATCATTCCCGGTCTCCCCTACCTACTTTGAGAGAATTATTGCTGGCGAATGCCGTCTCTCCTGTAGCTTGTAGATTAAGGCACAATCTACATGTATGGTAATAATATCACAGAATATATTAATTACATTTTTTACTTTACTTTACTAGGTAATAACTGGCAAAATACCGATTTTGAATCCTTTCATTATAATCGAAAAACGGATTGTCCCTTTGCTTGCTTCATGGTGTTTTTTTTTTAGAAAACAAAGTTTTAATAAAGCACTAAAGAGTTATTTGTCGTTAACAAATAAAAATAAGAATATATAAAAACTGAAACAGCCTAAACTGCTGGGTCTATAAATTTAAAATTTCTTCACAGGAGTTCCTTCTACTTCCCCCGACCTTCGTGCTCGGCTTACTACTATTGTGTATCAAGCGGACGAAATTACGACAAATATGATAAAAAGGGAAATACGTTGCTGCTGATTTTTTTTTGAAAAAAGTTTGACATACCAAATTGTCCTGACGAAAAACAAAAGGATATTCATAGACCGTACTTATGATTTGCAGTAGACCAGAAACTTATAAACATTCTAGATTAGAAGTTACGTGAAAACTAGACTGAAAGTTGCTAAGTAACGGTAAAATAGTAGGCAATCTCTCCATGACCTATAAGATACATTCGGGAGAGTGTGCGCACAATATAAATGTTTTGATGCCTCCCTCCCCTTAACTAAGTACACGATCGTTATATAATAGTTAAAGTTAAAGTTACGGCCTATATATATACGTTCCACTGCTGGGCACAGGCCTCCACTCATTTGTGAGAGGGTGTTAGGGCAAGGAATTGTCCGCCGTGCTGCCCCAATGCGTGTTGCCGAACTTCACATGTCTTCGAAGTATTTTTTTTCTTATTTCTGAGACATGCAAGTTTCCTCACTACGTTTCCCTTAACCACCGAGCACGTGGTAAGTTAGCACTTCAAATTGCAATTAACAAATTCATTGGTGCCGGTGGGGATCGGACCCGATTTATTCGCGTACTGTGAAGTTTATAGCGAGCGCTAACCATCTGAGCTACCACGGTTCCCATTATATAATATTGTAAACCAAATTATTTAAAAGTTAAGAAAAAATAAAAGCAAACCTTTTGAAGGCATTCGTGGTCATTTTATTTATTTTATTACAACTTTCACAGTAAGAACCATTTAAATATATATACAAATATCTTGTATCATCAAGAAACAACTTAAATAAATAAGCAAAACACACAAGTTACGCAATTCTACGTAATTTACTGTTAAGCATCACTTAGGTAAAATCTTGAGTTATTAGATTTTCAGACCTTGAGAACCTGGGCTTCTCCGAATTTAATTGTTGGTGAGAATAACATAAGATTTTGTGATTTGTGATCCATGTTAAACTACCCAGGTCATAGATGGCCTGGATACAGGATCTTACGCCTCTTATTGAATTTTAATAAGGTAGGTAGTAATAAGTTAAGGGTGAGACTTGTGAAGTTGTTTACAGAGAGCGTTTGGCGGCGCGTTTCCCATACATCTGGAGCGGCGTGCTCTCAGCACATTGCAATACAACAGCGTGTATTTTTCATAACGCCACGCTGCGCGCCCCCTGCTGAGGTCTTACACTAAATAGTCATTTTCTTACACGGTTGTGTTTTTGACACTATTCTGCAGTAATACAATAACTATATACTTATATAATATCTATAATCCTATTATATGATATAAGTCCACATAAGTCAAAGGATGGGTCAATATGCGAGTAAAATAACATGTTCTTAAAGTTATATATTTAATAATTATTGGCAGGTAGTATACCGCACGTCATTGTTTTATTAATCTGTGATCTGGAAACTTTAAAAATATACATAATATAATATTATAAATGACGTTCATCATTATTGCAGTCGGTATTTATGGCCACTCATGGCTAAAATTAGTGCAATTGGTTAATAATAAAAAAAACCCTGTCTATAACGTTAACATAGCTAAAAAATTTAGAAAATGGTATTCTCGTATAGATAGATCTCGTCGAAGAGTTTGTGGGTATTTCATTTATATGTAGACAGTATTTTTGTTTTTTGCAATACATTTTATTGCAAACATACAGGTTTCTGTTAAAATTCGAACTTAGGACCCGCCAGGTACTCTCGTTTCATAGATGTCCTTCTTTTGATAATGAGCTTAAGGATATATGTTAAACGTACTCCAATTTATAACAATGTCTTGAATCAGCCGCCATGTTCATTATGTAATGCGTATATGTGTTAGATGTCTGTGACTATGTACAACGTAAGCTACTCGTACCACACGGTTAGTGAATTACTTTACTTTGTTGTAAAATATTTTTCGTAGTAGTTCTTCCATGCTGCTCTATGATGTTCAAAATACATTAACTTAAAAATAAAAGAATATTATATCTTACATTTTCTTAAATATTTTTGCAAGTATAATATTAATATCTTACTAAAGTTAAACATTTTCAGAGTTTGACACAAAGTGGACCTGTACAGTGTACACAAATCACCTGCGTAGGTAATATTTTTGACTTATTTTATAATGTTCTGATGCAGACCTTTCCATATTTAGCCAGGACAAGTGAAGTCTGCCGGCAGTAATAGATATTTATATTTGTTTGTCCAATGTAATTAGCC
Organism: Parnassius honrathi; assembly: GCA_018247895.1. Lineage (NCBI taxonomy): Eukaryota > Metazoa > Arthropoda > Insecta > Lepidoptera > Papilionidae > Parnassius > Parnassius honrathi. The sequence continues at coordinate 6,771 of DWHP01006967.1, read as the reverse complement.
TAACATCTAGTACTTACTTCTTCTCAGACACTCAGATATTGCAATTATGCCAGAGAAGTGGAAGAAGTATTTTTTATGTATCGAAATATCCGTAAAAATCCTTTCTATAAGCCTTAAAATTTTAATGCTTTCCGCTTACCCGTGTTAAATACAGTAAGGCTGTTCGATTTTGTAATCAATATACAGGGTTATTTTTCAAAGAGTAGCCAAAACTTAAACTTAAGTTCAAAATATAAATAATGATACACCGTTATTGCAGTTTTTGAAAATACGTGTAAATAGACTTGTACTTTTGCTTTGAAAGTATCCCAAATTGAATGAGATTTATGGACACCAACGTTTATGCCTACCAATCGCCCTTATTAATGTGTGAGTACGCAGTAAAATAATGCATTACCAATTATCACGCGTTTTGAAGTTAAAAGATAAAAAGGACAGAGTGATTGAGATCTTTTTTCTTAATTTTTCTTCTTCTGGCCTATATTACTTATTCTGAACCGTCTCAGCAAATTTGGCCGGTTATTGCAAAATAACTCTGTATATAATGTCAAAAAATTTGCAATAAAGTTCAAGATATAATACATTTTGTACATGAAAATTAAAACATTGTTAATGTGGGTTTTACACTATATAAATCTCTATTACATTATTGAATTTCGCAAGTTGGATTTGCGTTCAAATTCATAATAAATACATTTCGATGTACGTCGCTTGATGCATTAATGTAGGTACTAAACTTTAATTAAATTAACTTTTTGTTGATCATTTTATTTCAATATGTGAAGAAAACTACCATAGCGGTAACAAGATACCTTTCAGAAATATAAAAGAATTCGAGATAACTTATTTTCTTCACGTCAGTATAGCCACAGCGTATATAATTTTTATCATTTTAATATTTCTTAAGAGTACGTTTTATACTTTTACTAGTTTTGATTTATTTAAAAACTTAATAAGTACATAAAGTCAGATCAGGGTCATTAAAAATCATCGTTGAATAAAAAAAGTAGTAAGAAATAACAATGGCCTCCAGAATGTAGACTAACTACTCGTAGATATCTACAAAGCACAGGACTATAGATTATATACAGTGTGTTCGCAAGTAAACGTGTACTCTCTATTCCCCCGTTCTCATAGTCCAATGATACGGTTATCCGACTCAACCGGAAAGAGATCCTAAGGGTACTAGCGTTTTGTAAGAGAGACTACGTCCAACACGCCGGTGATACAAAGCTAATCTCTTGACTCCAGGCTGCTACGGATAATGTCTTGACAGAAAGCCCCATTAACTGATTTTGGCCCCGACAGGAATTCGAACCCGGAACCTCATGATCAGCGACCGCGTTTCCGACCACTAAACTAACAAGGCAATCATGGAAGTAGTTAGTTTACAGAGCATTGTTCCTTGCTTCCGGTTTACCTCCTATTAAACTATGCCTATTTGTTCACGCTGCCAAAAATTTAGTTAACTTTCTACATATGTACCCACATCCAAAAGTAATGATTGGGCAATATATTACGAGTAAACATTTTACCTGATGGGCTTCATACTTATATTTAGATCGTTCAAAATGATTTATTTCGAAATACGATTCACTCTTAGATCATATTATATATGTGTAATACTTGTGTGATCTATAGTTTAATCGAAAACGTAGGTATTTATAATATAGATTTTTTATTTGTATGTACATGTTTAAACTCTTTCTTTATTAAGTAATTACAACTCTTTCATAGGTACGCAACATTTTTGTAATGTGTTTATACATTAATAGCTAAATTACAGTAAGTAGGCATTGAGGTATTACTACTTACGCTAGTAATACAGTTCGATGTAAGTAGGTATATCTATTATATAATATGGTCTTTATGTATCTATTTATTCGTATCGATTAAGTTAAACAAGGTTATTGGTCTATTGTAATAAAAATATTTAATATTTTTCTGTCAGAAAACAGTTTAATAAATTACTTAGATTAACAGCCGCATCTTAACTAAATTGTGAGAATATAACAATATATGCACACAAAGCTATTTGGCAGATAAAATTTTAAAGTCTACTGAACACATAATAAACAGCTTTTATATTACATCCGTGTAGAATGGCTTTACTTTTCAAGAAATTGATTGAAAGGAAACTTTATATATCTACGAAAAAAAAAATAAGAGCGCTTTATACATAATTCAATAAATTAATTTGTTATTATAGCCCTGCGTTGGTGGCGTATGTTTATTCCATTGTCCCATGGGTGGTGAAGGCATCTATGGGAAACATCAGAAAGATGGCTTCTTAATCTCACTCACCCAGTGGTAAAGTATCTATATCTAGACCGCCGACGGGGAGCACCGACGGCGTCAAAGACGCGAGACACCTGGTACTGCTACCGCCTGCGTGTCGATAAAGCCAAATTCTCCCAACGGGAGAGGCTCATGTACAGCAGTGCCGAAGTTGCAGACCGATGATGAATATAGATAATATAATTAGTGTTAAAGTTACAGCCTTATACGTCCTACTGCTGGGCACAGGCCTCCTCTCAATTCTGAGGGGGTTTTGGGGCAAAGAAATGTCCACCGCGCTAATTCCAAAAATTGGTATTAATAATAGTTATATAACTGGTTAAACTTGTACATTTATCGCACACAATACATTTTACGATGCATTTAATACAACTACTGTAGAGCTAATAGGTACTTGCTGGCAACAAAAATTATTATTTAATAAAGTTTTTCACTACTATACACATTCTTCCCTTGCCAAAACTTTTATCTAAAAACGTCATACTATAAATAGTTCTCACTTTTACGCACATAAAATATTTTAACTACAGTCTGTTCGTTATAGAGGAATGCTTGTATTGTGGCGTCATGTAATATTATTTGTGTTATTGTTGGGGCCAACATCATAGGAATTGGAATCTTCATGCGTAGTTTCTAACATCGAAGCCGCTTCGGTTGTCAAGTTAGTGCTCAAATCAGATCCCGAATGTTCTCTTGTGCTCTCGTATATAGGCTCCAGAAGATTTGCTGGAAACGATTCGGTAGAATTTGGGTTTACTGTGATATTGGTTGGTCCTGTGAAAGAAAAAAAATGTTATTATAACATAATAAATAAATAAAAAATAGTAAGAACGGTTTTTCACAGATTGGTTTGCATTTCTGATAATATTACGCGTATGTTTTACACATTTTTTATTCAATAATAGTACTACGCACATAGGTTAGGCCCGACTATAATTGACTTTGACCTAAGTATCAATAAACTTAGAGCAACATGGTCACCCGAGCTGTCCGTGTTACTCTAAGATCAAAAAAATGCGATAGAAAGTTTCGTGAGCATCATAAGTTGTAAGATATGTAACTTTAATAAAATTAAACATAATGTCTTAATAATTTAAGTAAGCAATCATTCTATCGTAAGTATTACCTATGTTTATGTATATTAGTAAACAATCAACGATTTTAGTTTTTGTCTAATAATGTTGACGATAGAAAAATTCAGTTATTCCTGGTCACAGTTTTTGTTTTTTCACCGTGTAGTGGGTGAGGATGTAATCATTCGCATAAAGTTCAAAATTGTTAATTACAAAAATATACCCGAAATTCCCTTTAGTGGTCTTTACCAGTTAAATTTGTCAATTATTAAAATACTGGAACAGGTCTAAATGTGCACACAGGAGAAAGGCACTTATGAAAAATTTCTATCTAGGCAATCTATGGGTGAGGCGTATGTTCAGAGTGAAACTTTTAATAGGCTATAATGAATGAATGAAAAACGAATAAAAACTAAAATTGCATTAGATACCAATTTCATTCCATTTTTAAAATCACTCTTCATTAAAAACAACTTGCTACTATGGCAGTGTGTTGAGTTCTTTCATTAATCGGGTTATGTATTCTTTCACTGCATATTGAAGCATGCATTAATAAAAAATTAATTATTAATTTCGGACGTGCATGTCGCAAGAGCCGATATGGGGAATGTCAGAAAAAATTAATGATCAATTTCGGACGTGCAGGTCGCAGGAGCCGATATGGGGAATGCCAGAAAAAAAATAATGATTAATTTTGAACGTGCAGGTCGTAAGAACAGATATGGGGAATGTCAGAAAAAATTAATGATTAATTTCGGACGTGCAGGTCGCAAGAGCCGATACGGGGAATGTCAGAAAAAATTAATAATTAATTACGAACGTGCGGGTCGTAAGAACCGATATAGGGAATGTCAGAAAAACTTAATGATTAATTTTAACGTGCAGATCGTAAGGGCCGATACGGAAAATGTCCGAAACACTAATAGTTTCAAATAAATGACGGTGTAGCCATCTCGTTTATGCCAGACTTAAACTACCCAGACGTCTGTTATGGCGGTCGTCATTCCAAAAACCCACTACAATGGCCTATTTTAATCAGTGGGCTTTTACCGCGGGAAGAAGAACTATAAGTACCATACGGTGGAGATGGGCTGAATATGGATTACAACGAATAAGAATATTCGGCCAAAAGTTCGATAAAACTTGTACCGAACCGAATATTCGACTGAACATTATGCGGTGGGATCACCTTGATGCCTAACCAATTTATGTCGAAACTTGTCACCGTAAAGCGCGCGATCTTCTAGTGTTGAGCAAATTGCCAGCACATGTTTATATGTTATAACTATTATTGTGAGAAAAAAAGTATTTCGTCGTGTTACTGTCTTCTAAACTGACGACCAAAGTAAAGTGAAATGTACTACATAATGTAATGTAATGTTTCTTTGTTTTACTCCAAAATGTTATATATATATATATATATTTGGAAATAAGTCTACAGTGCCTCAAAAACATAACGCTATACAAGTAGATCTGTAAATAAAATACACTTTCAACAGTAAAATTATGATAGACATGGCATTACTCAATCATTTCAGTAGACAATTTGAGTTTTAACCGAATATGCGGCCGAATACGAATATACAGTAAAGCTGTCGAATATGCCGAATATGAAACGAATATTCGGCTCATCTCTTCCGTACAGTTGATTGGGAAAACGCGAAAGGGTCTTTAATCTTCCACACCACTGTCTTAACAGCTTATTTTGTATTGTATTGTGTTCGGCAGTACTGTGACTTTCATTAAAATATTCGTTTTAACCATCGATCACTAATAAAAAACTCTTTATTAGTGATCGATTGTTTTAAGCTTTTATTATACATTTTTCTATCAGATATGATCTGGCATCACAACGAACTGCTTCAAACTGAAAGTGTGATTAATACATACTATATATATTTTTAAACATAATAAAATAAGCCGTTTGAGAGTTTATGCACGATATATTTTATGAGCGATTTTGTGGTCCAGTTTTAATAGTTTGTTTAAAGTTAATTCTTGTTTCGATTATAAATTTAAGTCTTACGGTATACTGTCTCGGACTCATATATCATCGTAGTAATTGCCCACTTTACAAAAATTTAAATATATTTTTTATACCATTGAAAACATGTCATTATTCTAGGTGTAATGGAGGGGACAGACATGATTTGGCTGGTCACGAATTTAAATTTCGACCGGATCCAAGATTTGTAAAAAAAATACATTTTTTTTACTCGAGTTCTTCCTTGACTTACTATCTTATAAGTCCGCGCAATCTGTATGTATTATGGCGCATCTTATATTTAAAAAATATTGTCGTTTTTTTATTATTTCGTATGCGTTCCTACTTCCTATACCATTTCGTTCGCGAAGGTTTTTACTTTCTATTACCTACCAATGCCACGGAACGGAATTTAAAGTAATAGAAAATAGTTTCAATCATTTTAATTACTTGTGGGAAACATAAAACCTGTAAAATTTTGCAGCTGTGTTCGAGACTGGTAAGATTATTTTTAACCATAAATAGGTCGCCAATAAGCTTCTTACTAAGGCTTTCCATTGAGACCAAAGCCGCTAGGTGACATTTTGCTAGAGAAAATGTACCATATCGTAGTTCTAGGCGTTTCAAACTTTGTATTAATCGGCTTAATTACATTTAAGTGACAGTGGGAAAATGCTTGAAGTTATTTCGCTTTTAGCCTTCCGTTTGTGGTTCTAAGATAGGCTGTTCCTCAGAGCCGTGTTCAGAAACATGGACGTTATGAGATGGGTAAATGAGTTCTTTTACAATGATAAATACTAAGTGTAGAATGTGGATCCGGCTCTCTAAACATTTAAATAAAATTGAAGTATTTCTCTGTAATGTTGAAATAATACTGAAATAAAAATTATAACTGGCTTCTTATAAGTTCAAGAGGTTATTTGCAAAATATCAAGATAAACTAAGTTTATTATGCAGAAAAACTCCGAGCACAGTCCTCTCCATAGCTCGCTGAGCCATTTTTAACGTCCTCATACTGCCAGCAGTGAAGGACCACCTCTCAGATCCATAAGTCATCACTGGCAACACGCACTGGTTGTATAATCTCGTTTTTAGGTTTTGAAACTTAGAAATGAAGATATCCGCACTCCGCAGTAGAACCAGAGTGACCGACGTAACCCAAAGGATTAGTAAGCTGAAGTAGCAATAGGCTGGCCATATAGCTCGATGAACCGACAATGAGGAAAAACACGACGGGGAGAAAAGATTCTCGAGTGGCAGCCTCGTATCGGTATGCGAAGTGTAGGGCGACTACTAATGGGTTTTTCAACAAGAACTTTGTTTTTCAATTGGGGCAACGCCAAAAACATGACAGTTTTGACATTTAGTTTTTTGACCTATTCGTAGTAGATGCTTTGGCAATTGCTACAATGAATT
>DWHP01006966.1:0-11174 GCA_018247895.1 Parnassius honrathi | reverse complement strand
TATATTTATTATTTCCTTTTATATATTTATCCAACCCAACCAGATGCGATTACTCTATCAATAACCCCCATATAATAATAATAATTCTTTATTGAACACATAATTAATATACAATTCAATCATGACTCCTAATACTAAACTGTGATACCTAGTATCTTAGCTGTGATCTAGTAGGTAGTTTCTTTCCCATTCAATTACCTTATTTTCCGAGTTCAATACAGACTATAAAATAAAGAAGAAAAAATGTGCGTGTTAGTTATTATGTATATCGTATTTATCGTTTACTCTTATGATGTAGAAGTTTAATTTATGGTTTAAAAAAAAATAAAAACATGATATTTGAAGATAATGCCACGGAATGGTTGGGTCGTTAATGATTCCTTAAGCCATTCAGATATTTCTAAGTACATGTACATCTAACGCGCATTCACAGGGTCGTCGGCGGCGGAATGCGCCTATTACTTGAGTTCCGCCTCTTGGATGCGCCAGCGCAGCGTCGACGCGACGTTAGAATGGCGGTTACCTACTGTTTAGTAACAAGTGTTGAGAATTAGCGTATATTAGCCGATTAGAAAAGAGGAGGGGGCTTACAATTCCATTTCACATTTATTGTATGTGTGTTAATTGATATCTTCGTCAATTACGTGTGTGTGTGCGTGCGTGCGTGTGTACGTGCGTGCGTGCGTGCGTGCGTGCGTGCGTGCGTGCGTGCGTGCGTGTGTGTGTGTGTGTGTGTGACATTGTATGTGTGACAATTCAACGAACTAAAGAACATTATCGTTCTTAAGTCTATGTTTTAATTCTTCTATAAAATGTGTCCTAGAGCCGACTTCAGATGTCAAATTATTTTAAACTTTATAGTGTTTGCAGTTTTATTATAAGTTATATTTTTCTAGTCGTCGCATGCACATTGCATGTACACCTAAATATTATATGTGAGTAGTGTAAATTATTTTATAGCTACTTTGTACAACAACGTTTGTTTTGGAGTCCGATGGTTTAATCACTCGATTAAATTGACGATTGTCCATTTAATTAGGGGTATGAGTTTTGTAATCTAATTTATATTGGTATTTACCGTATTATTACCGATATTGTATTATGTGCTAAAATTTTAAGAATCGCTCGTTTATAGTCACTTGCACTAGCGATCTAAAGCCCGTAAAACCTTTACTATTCCCTCGTTATTAACAAAACGAATGCGGAGAGTAAGCCGTTAACTTTAGATTATAATGAGTTTAGCTTTTTTTATTTTATTTTCTTAAAGCTTCGAAATGTTTTGTTAGGCTATTGTTAAGGCCTAATTGTGGCTGGGAACTTATGACCTTTTGAATAATCTACTCTTTTATTACGGATACCTTTAAACGAGCAATTCTTGTATATAGTTTAGTATGCAGAAAGTTTCGGGGCAATAAATAATATAATAAAAATAAATGAAGGTCAAAATGAAAATTGACATATTTTTAAACTTTCTTATATACATATATTCACACTTGTTTCGTTTTAAATAGTTTTAACGTTTTGTAATTCACACGATGAAGAATATATGTATTTTAATATAATATATTGATACATTTTTCTATTGTGAAGAACTTTTAATATTTGACTAGAACTGGATAATATCAAACCAGTTGTCTTTATGTTTACTTATTACAGTAAAATTATGTCATTAAAACTTCGCTTAATTTCCGTATTGATAACCAGGTGTTATATACGCTCTGGTGATCTGGTTACATTCTATTTTCCCCTATTACATTCTTGGGAAGGTCTTTGATTATGAACAAAGGGATGTTATTAATAGTATCGATGATGTATATTGAATTTTTTTAAAACTGTGTTCCGAAGCTGGTATCGATGAATTTTTCTTAATATAAGATTGAGGATAAATATTTAGTCCACATGCAAATCCTTTAAAGGAGTATTTCTACACGCGAAAACCCTTCCAATTGCATAGGAATTGCTGACATAATATTGTTGTAAAATAGTATAGTTTCTCATAAAGTTTTTGGCTGAGTATTTGCGTGACGACGTATTTGATGTAACGAATTCGGCGGCGTGCTCGAATGCACACCCCGTGGTTATTTTTTTCGTAATAATAATAGAAACAGGGAACTGGGAGCGCTACATATTGCACTTATTCATCATTTGAATTTAAATTCATGAATTATAAAATAATTTTATGGACGCTAGTGAAGCTGTGGTGAAGCCCAAATCATTTATTGAGGTTTCCGAATGACTCTACATTAAAACAAGCTTCCCGGGGTTAAGTGGTTTTATACGCGGCAGAGCCATGTTGCAGTTATATTAGTAGTACGGTTGTAGCACGAATGGGTCGGCTCGACCGGGGAGGGACCACACCCTCACAGAATACCAGCGTAAAATAGTAGCTTAATGCTGCTGTGTTTCGTATGGTGAGTGTAGAGAAGCGGAGACCCTTTGTACTGGAAGCGAGGCATTCCATCTTAGTCCTCACGAGTGACAACGCATCTGCATTTTGATTCGTAATCGAGGATAGATATAGATATCATATCTATGGGCCACAGCGACCACTTACCATTAGGTGGACTGTGCGCTCCTTTGTCACCCTATCCTATAAAAAAAGTCCTTGTGCGGGGGATGGTCCCCTTTCGATCCACGTCTGAAACACTATGTGATTACATAGTCACATAGTGTGTACATACACATCTTTCGAATAATTGAAATTTGCTAACTGTACGGGAGATATTATAGTGCTTGAGTATATGCTATTTCTGCCGCTAAAAAGTGCTTGCATTGTTGTGGGTAACGAATGCTAGTATGGCTCACAACCCGTACCGGGTTGTGAGCCATTGCATCTCAGAGGTGACAACGCAACTGCTCCTTTCTTTGTTTGAAGTTGCTTGGGGGTATCCATGGGCTGCACGTATGTAACTTAAATTTAATAAAAAAAAATACGCGTAAACACATGGGTCACTACATACACATACGATCGGGTGTACATGGTGCTCATTTGTCACCTAAATTTTCTTAAAACAAAACTATCGGACGTGGATTAGGAACTAGGATGTAATTTTAGAGTTTGGAAGAACATTACAATTAAAACTGATCCGAAAACCTACTTCAATTCACGATTCGAACTCAGGACCCGTCTCTAGTACAACCGGTTCTGACAACTTTTGCACTGATAGTGTTTAACGGAAATAATGTTGTAAATGGGAGGGTAATTTTAAATCGCCCCGAGATGCCACAACCCATTCACGAGCCGCACAAAGGTGGTCGTAGCCCGAGGCTGTCCTTTCTAAGCTATTAGCTCCACAACTCTACGTCTAACCACTCGAACAAATCACACGTTACTGACTCGATTTCCTCAAAGGCCCAAGGCTTTAAATTCTTTAACACCGCGCAAGCTTTGTTCGCAAACCGAGCCGAATTAGGCAACATCTAGGCACTTTGTGGCGACACCTGTGTACACATGAATAACTCTTACCTGTAAATTCGGCTACCGAGGAATAAAATAAAATATGGTATTTTAAGAACTAGAGAGAGCGATGACCGGCGATTAGCTGTGGCTTTTTTATAAGGCACTGCGACGCAACCTGCGCGCAGGATGTTGCTACGTGACTTATTTATTAGTTCGAATAGAACAACTCTGCGATTTTATATAAAATAATGGCCGACCGAAGTTCATCCAAATTATATCTTCTAAAACATGGACGGTGTAGTGGCGGTGTAAGAATATCCACTACCCCATCCAATCCCGCGACAGAGACAAACAATTTATGAGATACAATTTGAGAATCGTCTTCCTAATAACGACTAAAAAAAACTGCGGTTGTTAACCCGTTTGCCAAGTGGCAAATACTAGATAACCTTTTTTACTGTCAGGAAAAAAATGGGTATGATTTGAATTTCGACAGATTTTGATTAATTCAAAATTTTTGTTTTTATTTTTTTTGTAAAATATTAGTGCCATAAGCTTCTACTCCGTTCACATGTTACACCCTTTACGAACGGCAATAAAACAATAAATTTAATAGCATCTTTGACCTTGTCACTTCGCAGGGTCACAGGTCAAGGGCAAAGGGCAAAGTAATTGTTCAAAAAAATATTTTCAAACGTTTAATTCAAAATTTTTGTTTTGTACTATCAGGACTGTAAGTTCGTTGTCATGTCAATTTTGTAAGAAATGGAAATAGAAGGCAGGAATTTAAATATGTAAGCTATTTTTTCATTGAAGTGAGAGTTTAAAACGAGCACACAGTCTAGTCCTTCTGAGGTTAAGTAGATACAAAGGTCCATAACTACATCTATTACGACTTAAGGATCAAAATGCGGGTGTGTAATAACTGAGAAGAATAACAATATGCTGCTATTTTACGCTGGTTATCCATGAGAGGGCGCGTGTCTGTTCCTCCCCGGTTAGGCCAAGCCATTCTTGTTGAAGCGATAAACAGCTCCAGCGAGGCTCTGCAACATACAATGTTATATAAAAGTAAAATAAAACCGTAGTTTCGCTAGTAACCTATAAGATTTCCGTTTTGGTAAAAATAATCGTAATAAGGGTCTTAATAAGAGTAATTTCATTTCGGTAAAATTAATTATAATTGTAGTTATAAACCTGATTGCAGAGTCGTAGGATAAACTATGTTTTAAAAATTCGAATTCAAAAACGTAATCAATTCGCTGTTAGGAAAATTAAGTTTCTATTTGTCGTCATCATGGTAGAGGTGAGAAGTTCTCAGACGCCATTGACTGTTGCCTATTTACAGTTACACTGCTATTACCTTTTGTCCTAGGCAAGCAACGGAAAGCGACAATTTCCGACGCAATCCACTTCACAGTACAGCGTGGATCTCATGCGATCCACGCTGTACTGTGGCATTTGGTCGCGACTGATCCACGCAACAACGTAGGCCGTAGGTTAATATTGTAGGGTGGGCCACCAGTAGTTGAAACCATTATTTATCGTATTCTCTCACTGAGTCGCGTTGTGCTATCATACCTTTTGTATGACGCCATATTTCAGTTGTTAACAATAACTAATGAACAGAAACTCTTGATTGATTTTGATAAGGTAAATTCCCTCCGATAAATAGATAAATCCATCAATGGATGTAAGTGGCTCTGGACCGCATTTTGTGGTATACCTAAGCGCCTAATTTTAACATTAGACTTGTGAACGACAATACTGATGATGTTGATGATAATAAATTCTCTTCTCCTATGAGAGTTGCCATATAAAATAAACATAGCTGTTGGTCGTCTGAGTAAGGCCCGGTTTACATTTTGAAAAGTGACAAGTGCGAGTGGCAAGTGAGAAGTGGCAAGTGCGAGTTGGCAAAATTGTTGGCGAATAATCAAAAAAAATTACTTATTACAAAAACATACATTAGGATGGCGAAATCGAAGCTAAAATTGCTTCGACTCTGCGCTCTACTAGTGAATTACAAATCGTATCTATATTATTATTGAAAATATTGTGAAGTTTATTTATTTGGCATATTATAATTTCTAAATTAAATATTTCTGCTATAGATATTTATTTTCAATAAAAAAACGCAGTAACATCACTGTAGCGTCCAATATCACGCGATACTGGCTGCTCGTGACTTTTATAGTTTTAATATTTTGCATCGGCGGGAAGCATTGTCCCGTTTCATTTTATAGTTTCATAGAGTAATAAGAACAGGATTTTATTGTTCTATTACTAAATAAAGATGTTTTCGTTGCTATAAAACGCAATGGCGCTCATTTATTTTATAACTTAGTAGCTGGCACGGCAGACTTTTACTGCGCTTTTTTATTATTGTAAGCCTAGCGCTTAACTTCGATCCCAGTGATCTAAGATGGTGAACCGCACTGACTTAACAAAAGCCTATTCACCCTTGCCTGAAGACACCCACATTGTGATCGGATGGAAAGACAGCTGTTGGCAACCTATTACACACCATTGCCGTACGCATGACGAACGATGTAGCAAACCGTTTGGTTCGAATGCGCGTTGTGTCAACAACGAATGGTTGGATACTGGTCGAATGTCTGATTGTCTGATGGCGGAAAGAAGAGGGAGGAATTGAGTTATGCTTATCGGTAAGTAGCGTTCCAATTTTTTTTGTGTATTTAAAATATTAATGAACGATCCAATTATTATTTTGATAACACTAAGAATGTTTTTAAATAATAACTGGTATATTCGATTATTTAAAAACAGTTTACTTTATGTTATGAATTTCAGTAATGAAATAAATTTAATAATATTTTCTTAATCTTAGCCTTTACTCGTCTTCAAATTATTTTTAGTGACGTGCGCAATCGATTTTATAGACCCCGTGGGGTGTAGTTATTGATAAATGATATAAAGGATGCTATAGTATGATATTGATACGATGTATTGATATTAGTATAATAAGAAAACAACTTCTAATATAAATGCCTGTAATGCACTAATCGCTGAGTATTGGCGCATAAAAGTGCTGAGTTCATTAAGTGCTAAGTTAACAAATTTAACATATATTACAGTTGATTGTGAAATATATACGTTTCACGTATGTGGTACGCATACACCGGTGCTAAGGTGTCGCAAGGCCTTGTCCAGACGCTTGGCATTTGCAATCATGACGTCATGTGGTGACTCAAGTACATCCGTCGCCTATAGTGTTTTAATGTTTTTGACATAACAACTTTATATAATATTTTGTATTGGTTGTAGGCAATTGATTTTCGGAGCTTATATTTTAAATATGTTATGGGTGTGTTATTATTTCATTAACTACCACCATCGTCAATTAAAATCACAGATTAACATCATAATATTTTTTAAGCAAGTTCGACAGTTCTTAATCATCGTAATCACCCTGCTGTTGTATATTTTTTTTAAATCCCTATATACTGTTAGATCATTTTACCGTGCGGTGGCGGTGTAGAGGCAACAGAAGGAAATAAATCAGTAAATTGGCTGCAGCGTCTTCCAAATAACGACTAAAAATAAACTGCGTTTTTTTTATAGAATGTGGTTGACAAACGAGCATACAGTCCACCTGATGATAAGTGGATGCTGTGGCCTATAGACGTTTATCTTCGGTTAAGAATCATAATGGAGATAATAATAATAATAATAAATTTATTGAATAAAACCATATTGACACTACAAAGTTGAAGCACAGACTCCCGAACTGGCAATACTTGTGTGTCGGGAATCAGTTCCTACCGATTTCCCTTACAAAATGGCTTATCAGCTTATCACAACTCAGAACAAGGTAACAAAAATAAATACAATTTTTTACAAAGCCAAAAAAAATAAAGAATAAAAATATGCATGAATATGTGTGTCGCAATTACGATCCGTACATGCTGTGCGCGCGTGCGCGCGCGCGCGCGCGCGTGTGTGTGTGTGTGTGTGTGTGTGTGTGAGTGAGTGAGTGCGTGGGTGTGTGCGTATGCGCGTGTTTGTGTGCACTAGTGAGTGATTGATGAGATGCATTGTCACCCCTGAGCACTAAGATTGAATGCCTCGTTTCCAGTGAAAAATGGTCTCCTGATCTCCACACTTACCATACGAAACACAGCCAAATTAAGCTGCTATTTTATGCTGATATACTGTGAGAGCGTGGTCCATCCACGATCGAGCTGAGCCATTCGTGCTACAATAATAATATAGCTGCAACTTGGCTCTACTACATTCAAACCCGTTTTCCGGCCTTGCACCTCGCGTTGGCAACCCGCTTACCAAGCGTGGCAGCTATGGTGTATATGCCCCATATGAGGCAATTTATGGAGTAGACCTATGTTGAGCAGTGGACTTACATAGGCTTTAACGGTATCGGTAACGTTTGGATTATTTATAAATTCTTACAATTGGCAGTGCCACAGTAATAGTATCTCTTTTGCCGTTGCCATACTTCGATCTGTGATGCATCTTTTACGAGATGATTCCAAGCCTGCAAGAAAAAGATTCTTTGTTATGAATTTATTTTTTTAATTTGTTGTTGCAGTCTATAGTATGCCAGATCATTTAAAATTTCTAGTAAGGCAGATGTAATCATAACCAGAAAGCAGTGCGTTGAACTCTTTATTATGAAAATTTCGTTTCGTAAATGATTCCATCAAGAAATAATTTTTATGATTTTACTTTATACATAACTTCTCATTTTGGACTAAATTTATATTTGTATAAATAAGGAGTAACGCACAATAGGTTTTTTTGTATGGCTTTCTAATTTTTAGTTTATCCTTCATCAGCTTGTGATATTTACTGCTTTACGCGGGCCAGCCCTGTGTAAATGCCCAAATTGTCACATTTTGCAGGGATCAAAGTAGCATAAATTTCACAGTTTTGACTTTGCTTTCAATAGAAACTAACCGTTATCTATTGAAAACAATGAGTTTTATCTCTTGTTTCCTACAATTGCCTCTTACGACACCCACAGGAAGAAATGGGTTGACGTTGATTCCCCCACGCCGCCACTGCATGGCACGTTAGCATGAGAATTCTAAATTCAAATTTAAAAACTAATTTATAATCATTGAGCAACCTCGATCTAAATAGTTTAATCAATTTTAAAATACAAAGAATATGATCTGTTGATTACTCTATCTACAATCGGTTCTTAATTACTTGCACCATCAGATACGTCATTTTGTTATTGTGAGGATGATGTTGCAGAATGCTTATAAAGGTCTTTGCTGTTCGATGGTAGGTGTGATAGTCAAAGATAGCGCGATCGTCGCATACTTTGAATACATCTCGACCTCCTAAAAATAAAATGTCTTCGTAAATATTTCTTTTATACGTTAAAATGCATTTTAACCGTAAACGTGAAATGTGTAGCGCTAATAGATTTATTTATTTCAAGAATAGAACATATTAGGCTTTTAATTAATATAATCAATATATTTTAATTAATAGAATTAGGCGTTACTTTACGTTTTCCATTATACTAAAGATGGTCAAAATTTATTAGTTAAAATTATTAAAGTCATTGTTATGTTAGGGATAAATCTGAATGACAGAATGAGAAATTGTGTGATAAGAAAAGAGTGTGGATTGCAACATGATGTTGAGACCAAGATTAAGAAAGAAATGCTTCGGTGGTTTGGTGGCGTAGAAAGAGGAGAAAATTGTGTGATAAGAGAAGAGTGTGGTTTGCAAGATTATGTTGTGTTTATAAGTGCGAAGGAAATGATTCGGTGGTTTGGTCATATAGTAAGAATGAACGAGGAAAGAATGACAAAGCAAACCTATGTTGCTTAAGTGAACGGCAGAGTCGGGAAGGAACGCCCTAGGTGAAAGTGTATCGACCAAATTGGCGATATATTGAAAATGGACCAAATTGAGAGTACGACGAGCATGTATGCGTAGGTGTGGATGAGGGTGTGGAGGAGGCGAGGGAGGTGTGTCAGGATCGTGCCAAATGGAAATTCGTATTCTCTGCCTACGCCGCTAGGTGACAGGTGTGAGCGTTAAAATTACTACGCGGATCTTAGCTAATAAATTTTTGTCATTCTTAATAATACTTTTTTTTTGTCATACCGTAAAAGTTCATAATTCATATGGACTGGACATGGACCTCTCGTTGTTTATTATGTTTATAATAATTGCCAAGCTTGGCGGAATTGGCATGTGGCCCATTGATATCTATCATCGATAAAGATTTAAAATTATGATGCTTTGTATCCCTTGAGGATTAAGACGGAATGCTATTGGATGTCACTCTTTCAGTGATCTCCACCGAAAAACGAAATGCAAATTTTTCCCGATTTGAAGGGTAAAGAGATAAGTAAAATAAGTAAGTTTAGATGCATTCCATTAGTCGTTAGTCCTCAGGGGTGATAACGTACACGAAGCCTTTTTTATAGAAGCTGGTTACAGGCCCACTAGCAGCAGTAGCCATTTACAATCAGTTACTCATTTATTCCTTTCATAATATACCAACAATGTCAAAAAGAAAATATTCCTTTGAGAAATGAATTATTTGGTTTAATTTCTGCGACTAAAAGCATAATTAAGATAGTATATTTAATAATAGTGGGGTTATTAAACAACATTATAAGTGGAAACTGGCAACACCATCAAGGGGGCAATAATTTTAATGGCACGGTGCTGCTATGTTAAGGAATTAGTAATTACACACCGTTACGCATTTTTGTGTAACCATGACATGGCGAGAATACTCACTCTTGCACCTTCACTTTTTAATTACATTTTTTATTTATAATTATACAATGGAGCCGCGTTCGCTCCGGAGTAAACACTAGCTGTGAATTTTCATAGTACCAATACGAGTGTTGGTTGCTGGCACTATTAAACTTGCATATCACACATTTATAAGTGCTGATATACTCGTACTGCGTAATATTGAAAGAAAATATCTACATTTCCGTCGGCACTACATCATGATACGATCTGAGGATATGCAAAGTTGTACGACGTGCATTGGAACTATTTCAGACTCTTCCTTTCTCCAAAACTCTCTCAGAGATTAGAGATGGTCTGTGTCAGTAATGGGACTTATATGACCCGCAACTTTAATTTTTAACTTTATAGTTGATTACATTATCATTTTACATATATTTTTGAAATATACTTACAAGATGACTTTACGCCATATGCAATTCACTTGCAACTTTACTTTTTTACTTCATAATTGATTGCATTATTAAATACTTTTTACATAAATGTTTAAAATATACTTACAAAATGACTTTATCCCATATGCAATTCGTATTTTAATTGAGTGGCGCCAGCATTGGGCGCCAGTGTAAAATGCAAGGGAAAGCCCGCCGTAATAAGTAGTTATTTACCGCCCCTTCGCTTTCATAACTTGCGTTCCGAGGCACGTATTGTTTTATTTTTTAATAACTTGTTTATCTTGGTCTATTTCATTACAGCTATAGTAATAATGAAATAGACCTACAGGCTGAATTTTATCACAGTCTTATTTTGCCAAATTATACTTAATTGTTTTGATATATTGTAAGTCCTTTTATTTACTAGATATTCTAAAGGAGTTGGTTTTTGTATAAAATTATAAAATTTAATTAAAAGTATTTTTAAGTGTGATTTTTTCTAGTTGAAACGATTTTGACGATACTTTTTTTATTGGCTGGTGCTTATAAATTTGATCTATATTTGACGAGAAGTTTTTGAGTTATCTTTAATAATACGTATTTAATTGACTTCGGCTACATTGATGATA
>DWHP01006965.1:0-11176 GCA_018247895.1 Parnassius honrathi | reverse complement strand
TTTTAATTGGTGTTCGGCGATTAAAGTGTTAATTTTGGTAATTCAATCGGCAGTTTTTATTGTCACGAACCTCAAGCCCGTAACAATATAAACGGCGTCGCCATCGCTGCAGAAACTACAAGACATGTTTAGCAGCCTAAATAAATCTTCCCAATGGGTCGGAGTGCGTATATGTTTAAATAGGATGAAAATCATGTTTGACAGTCACGTTATATCAAATTGGATTATCGTTGATGGTGAGATTCTTGAAGTTGTTCAAAAGTATATCTACCTCGGCAAAATATTGCAGTTAGATAGAAACAACTTCGAGAAATAAACCGATAGACGTATTAAGTTGGGCTGGGCAGCATTCGATAGACTTTGTCAGGTCTTCTTGTCACGAGTCGAAAACGATATTCTTTGACCAGGACTGACTGTATTGACGTATAATGCCGAAACGTGGACATTACCGGTATGACCATTTCACAAACTCAAAGTCACTCGGCGGACAATGGAAAGACCTATGATCGAAGTTTCTCTGGTGGAAACGATTTGTAACGAAGAAATCCGCTGAAGAACCAAGGTCACCGACAAAACCTTCCATATTTGAAGACTGAAGGGGTAATGAGCTAGTTACATCTGTTGCAGAAGTGATAACCGTTGGACTAGGCGTGTCATACAGTAGAGTGCGCGTAGGTAAACGAAATGTGGGATGCCCCTGGCTTGATGGAGCGACGATCTGCGCAAGTCGGCTGGCAGCAACTGAATGCGTAACTGAAGATCGGGTTAAACGGCGCGCCTTCGGAGAGGCCTATGTCCAGCAGTGGACTGCAGCAGGATGATGATAATGATGATGATGATAATTAACGTACTACATGACAAGTGCTGCCCCTTCATCAGGCAGCATTGAATTCATACGGACGTTTTCCTTTGTTTTCTCCCGAATAATGTCATAAGAGTAAATATTGTTCACAATACGATCTAAATCAACCACTTTCACAATTGATGTTTATTTTTCCCATCTATTAATTTTTTTTACGTGGTAGCGGCATGCTGCAGCTATATTGTGGTTGCAGCGCAAATGGGTAGGCTCGACCGGGATAGGACCACATTCTCACAGAATACCAGCGTAAAATAGCAGCTTAACGCTGTTATGTTTCCTACGGTGAGTGTAAAGAACCGGAGATCCTTATTACTGGAAACGTGGCATTCCATCTTAGTCCTCAGGGATGCCAATGCATCTGCATTTTGATTGATGAATGTTGATTGAATCAAGGAGAGATCTAGATGTCCATGGGCCACAGCACCCACTTACCATCTGGTGAAATGTGTGCTCGTTTATCACCATTATGGTCAAAACAATAATTTTAATAAAAACACGAATTAATAAAACTATTATTTACGGATTTTATCGCGATTAATTACCAAAGTGGTAACTTATTTTTATTATCCCGGCGTTTAATATTCAAAAACTGAAGGCAGACTAACTATGACATTGGGACGTCAAATATTTTAGTCCCCCCCCCCCTTAACAATTGGTGCTGTAAAGCACCCGAAACGTCGGGATAATAAAAATAAGTTAAAGTGGTAATTAAACGCGATAAAATACGTAAATAATAGTTTTATTCAATGTGTAGTGTTCGCGTAAATTTAAGAAATCATTATGAAAACTCGAATGCTTAAAAAAAGTTGAGGAAAAAGAGAAATTTTTCATACCTTATTGTCACAGTTCACAGTTAAAACATCTAACGACACCCCATATGTTAAAATCCGTCAAGCAGTTAAGGCTACCAAAGTGCCAAAGAAATAGACATACATACACGTACAGCAAAATAAGTTCATCTTTAGACAACAAATAAACTACTAAAACAATTTACAATTTAATAGAATACGGGTAGTAATTTCTCTGATAATTGCTTGTGTATTTGCGTACAATATTTCGATACTAAAACAACATCATAATAATCGTCGCGGCCATGCACCGGCGCAGTAAATAAGCGGTCACTCGATTTACATTGATAAATGTCTCCGGCAGCGGCGAGCAGATTTAACCGGAGGGCTCATGCGAAATAATTAAAACTACTTAACATTCAAACTGAAAGTACGCGAGCGGTAGCCGGTAGGCAGCTCATTTAGCGAGAGAAGGCCGGTCGGCGCAACCATTACTCTGCCGATTGATAAACTCTTCTCCGACATGCGATCGCGACACGTCACTCTCAACGCTCCCGCGATCCTTTCTACATAAATAAACAAACTGCCTCAGCAATAAATATTGCATCCACGCTTAACACCGCAACTGGCCATAAATTGGGAGCTTCTTTTATTGCCGCACAGCTAGTTGCGGTGAAATTAACTCGTAATTGCTGAAGAACCTATAATAAAATTACTAAATAAGCCTTATTAACGATAACATTAAGGATGTCAATATCATTCGTAATGGAATGCATTGCGTTACAACGCTCCGAATCCCTTTATTGAATTTATGGAGGGCTTGAGCATTTAATAGTTAGAGTTTCAATTTCTTCATAATGATTTGGTCATCAACGGTATCATTTTGATAATGAAAAGCATAAGTTATTAAGAAATGCTCAATCGTTTGTTATTTTTATTAGAAACAATAATACAAATAACAGAATGTTATTTATAAAACAAATCTCGTTAAATATTTACGTTATACATATACGTTTATTGTCTAAGACCAAAAAATTACTATTATAATTCGTTGCTTCATTTTTCAGGTGTGATTATAACAATGTAGTTTCCTTACTTACTTGGGAACTTTGGACATTGTTATAATCATATACTAAAATGAAGCAAGTCATCATAATAATAATCAAACTTCGCTTAGAAGTTCGTTTAATCATATATTATTTTACGTATACTATCAATCAGCGTTATAAAAATGGCGTTGCATCTTGTTTCATTAGTTAATGACGAGAATAATAAAATACCAAGACGTCAGTCATTCCCTTTCCGTGTCAGGGGATGTCAAAAATTAATGATACTTACCAAGGTCTTATGTTGGTGTCTTTATGCTGCATAGATAAACCTGATTTGCACAACCTCTAAATACTTAGATGTCTTGAGAATGCTTTAACTGAATGGAAATAACAAGTAATTGCTGAAAGTACACGGATGCCTTAATTGTAAGTACGACATTTCAACACTATGTTGAAAGACGCATTGCGTGGTGATTTTGAGTTATCTCTGTGTACTTATCGCTTGGAATTGAAGCCTCAGGCGGTGAAGTGCAATGGTAAGCGTTGGTCGTTTTATGCCAGATAGTTGAGCATCTTAACTTACATGTAGCTGTTCTTGTAAATACTTTCAATAAATATGTTTTCATAATATATGACAATTTGTAAACTATGTTCAATTATTTTGATTAGATTAATGAAAATAACGCGTGCTTATTGTTTCAAATTGAAGATTAATGTAATATATAGATACAATATATAAATAATGGAGATGACTTAACTGTATAGCAGCAGTGTAAGAATCCACTATCTCATTTCGAGGCTGTTGCAAGAAGTGACAGAGGGAAACTGAAACAGGAGATATGATCCAGCATCTTCCTTATATGAACTCGAGAATAATAAATTCTACGTTGCCAACCCGCCTACCCGTGGCAACTATAGTAAAACACCTATGAGGCAATCTATGGGGGAGGCATATGTTCAACAGTGGACATTATGGGATGTAATGGATTGATGGATAAATAATAGCTAATAATAATAGAATATAATATATTTAAAAAAAATCAACCCCCACGGATGTGTGCGAGAGCAGTGAAATCAGTCAAAATAATGTACCTACTATCATTTATCACGCATTTTGACTTTAAATAAAAAGGGCAGAAAGTTTAAGATTTTTTTAAATAATTTTTTTCTTCTTTCTTTTTCTTAATTTCTTCACCATTTGCCCATATTACTTATTCCGAACTTTCTTTGAAAAATTGGCCGGCCGTTGCAAAATAATCCTGTATATAACGACGCATATCGATTTGACTAAGCTTTCTTAAGACGTTCAATTTATCGCGAAAAAAGGGTTTAATTTCTAGTAATCGTGCGTACCGATTACAAGGTAAGTAAATACTAATAAAAAAAGTAAGTTTTGGAATGTTATTTTTTCGAATATCCTATGTTTCTGTGTAATTTTTGCGTAAAATTGCGTTCTTTTATACTTAACTGAACAATTTTACCTACTTATGAATTTGTGTTTAAATTTTGGTAAGATTTAAATTTTTACCGCATTACATGAGGAATGGAAAGCAATCTCTCAAGACAGTTGACAATTTAATTAGGAGTATGCCAAGAAGACTGGAAGCAGTTCGAAGCTAGAGGGTAGTCCTGACTATAAAGCCCACGATAAAGCCTTTTCTAAGTATTTACGAAAAAATTAATGGTAAGTAATCTTTCTTTTTTGTAATTTTTTTGTCTTAATTTGGTTAATTTTTGTCATTTGATCGTTTGTTTTTTCTTCTCTATCTATCTAAATTAACGAATCGTAAGAAAAATCCAAATTAATAAACTTAATTGTCACAAATGTCCATGATATTCTCTATATATACTTGATATACTCTAAATTTATCAATATTTTTGGATCTCATTTTAACCACTATAATTTACTAATAACACTACTAATACTAAGCACTCCAACCAATATATATGCTTGCGAAGAAGTGATTAACTATGATTGTATTCGAATGCGGTTGAATCCGTGATGTATACTACAGTTTCGCAGCCCATTAACAATTAGGCTACTGTACTTTTGACAGTATAAATAAACTTTTATAATATATTGATATTACAAATAAACTTGCATCTATAAACAATTTAAGTAAACGACTTTACTATGCTTTTACGCTGATTTACGTGGCTATTATAAGACTTTATATATGCTTATTTTATGGATAGTGAGGTTTGATTTACTCGTAAGTACAGTCGTTAGGATAACAAAATTAGCTGTTGTAGGTTAAAGTGAGGCTAGCGGATTGTAATATGCAAAAGTGAGTCTCGCGAAAGTAGACGCTCGCTTCGGGGCCTGTCTTTCTTGAAAAATTACCTCCATCGTAAATATTTCTTTGAGATGCAATTTAATTTAATAATACATACTTTGACCGAGTATCCAATTAAGAATCTGTTATTTTACGGCAAGTATAAACAAGTGAGGATGTTCAAATCGTTATGTTTATGCAATTTGATAAAGTAGTAACGTCTTATACTACACATTAAATGAAATTAATTTTACGGATTTTATCGCGTTTAATTATGACTTTTTAATTCCCGACGTTTCGGCGTGACCGTGGGTGCTGTAAAGCACCCAGCACCCATGGTAACGGGGGGACGCGGTGTTTGGCATCCCGATGTCATAGTTAGCTCGGCTTCCTTCAGATTTAAAATATTAATTTTTGGTCCGATTTGCGCAGATTGGGCTTACAGTACCTTAAAGTCTTGCAGTGGTATGCTTGGGTTTGGATTTTATTTTATTAATTATATAGTATCACAAGCAGATGGCAGCACCAAACCGTCTTCCCTATTGAAATTAGGATGTTTTTTTTTTATTTCAATAGCCTCGCGAAACTTCCTTGGCAGGAATCAGTGAGGTTTTGCGATTTTTGGTCTATTAAATCCAATGTAATGGCGGAAACAATCTTGAGCATGTCCACAGACTGCAGACTGAAACTGCACGCACCGATGCTCCGGGAACGGGTGTATGTAGCCTGTATCCTTCTTTACTTATAAAACATATCTTTTCCCAAATTAATAATAAAAGTTACTGTTATTTAAATATAAGATTAACCAAATTGTGATAATAATTACGATGATTCGTCATTCCATTGTGCGACTAACATGTAGGTATTATAATCACAACACCCCTCGTAAGAAAAATGCAACCACGATTTGATACTAAGTGAATTTAAATTTATAACTTGCAGCTCAGTCTACCGTACGTCACATTCATTTCCCGTTTGTAACCAGTAATTTACTTTTTCAGAATGCTTTGAGAAGTACGATCGGCAGTAAAGACTGCCCTGGCAACCGATACTAGATCATGTAATGTCATGCTATACTATCGCGCTGCTTGATTTACCTCACATTTTTACGCCTCAAATAATAAAGATTACATGATCATCAATTTCAATTTTACTATCTGCACTTGCCCCGGGCTGCGGTAAGTGCGGTGGACGTAAATCAGCTTTATTAGTGTTTCTTTTGCCATTTTTCAAACGGGTTTTAGTGCTTTGTGTTCCGTTGTAAAAGATAAGGATGGGTGTTAACATTCCTTATTTAAGTAATTATATAATTAAAATTGAATGCCTCGTAGGTCTAGTGGTCGTCTAACCCTGAGGTCCCGGATTAGGCTAAATTCAGCTATTGGTCACTAAGCTGAAGCAAAGAAAATATACACTACGCGAAGCTGAAGTACCGTATAGTTCCAAGAACTGTCAACCGGTGAATGGAAAGAATAACGAGGAAATCGATGGATGCAGTAAAAACGGCCATGAGCTTTTTTTTTGAGATTACCTGTGAGCAGACCCATATTAAGCAGTGAGTTTGTGGGGGGTTGTAATAATGCTGATGATGCTTAAAATTGTTGTGGCAACTGCACTATTTAAACTACAATACCTAGGCACAGGTTTTCTTTAAAGTTTATTTTTGTAAGTTGATGGTCGAAATTTTCAATAACTATTTTTTTTCTTAAGAATAATTTAATTCAGTGCCATTTAATATTCTTTAAATATAACCTACAATTACAGTTTTCTTTTTATTTACTTGATAATCACTCCATTCTCAACGAACATCACAAAGGGTGTGACTTCCTCTTCTGAACTCAGAATTTGCATTCATATGGGAAAGCCGGTACAACACAATGCAACAAGGCTAACACGTTATAGCCTCATTTAGAATGCGCACAAATTTTTGCGAGGTATCCACCCTGTGCGGACCGACCACCCATTATCCAGTAAATACGATGGTGATATTTAATTAAATAATAATTCATGTCTCTGAAATGAAATCACTAAGTTTCTAGTAAGAAGAATGTTCTGGTCTTGTCTTAAATATTTATTATTTAAGCGAATAATTCTAACCATTAAAAGCTACCAAGACAGTCCTATATCCATGTGCATCCACGACTTCTCGCATCTCTTACCGGGCCATTTTATATATTAAAAATAACAAAAATGGACATGGAAAAGGCAAAGGTTATGTGTAATTGTTGATATTATTTATATACATTTTTTTAATTTATTGTTTTATTTTGTTTTTGATTTCTTGTGAAAGACTTATGCCACTCAACGGTAACGTTTTTTGTAGTTTTAAAATGTTGGTCTAGTATTGTTAAGAAACCCTCAGCTGTTGCGTATTTTTCCGAAGACTGGTCTAAAATGTCTCGACACTGTTCCCCAAGCACATGTAGTAATGTATTTAGTTGGATATTATTCATCGTGTAATATTGTTTATCATAAGCGCGACCGCTGCTCACGTGGTTCCGAATCCAGGGTTGAGCTAAAATAAGTTATTGGGTTTTTCTGCCAAACAATATTCAGTTAATACGATAGTCCCAGATACCCAGAGTCCGGAAGATAGCTTTGTTTTATTCTTGTGCCTCGGAAAGCATGTGAAGGCGTACATGTTCTCCTGTTGGATTTCAGTTCCATCGGATTTTGAGAATGAGGGAATAGTGCGTGTAACTAATGTCTTATCCTGCAGAGAGTCCTCGGTGAGATTGACCGCTTTAACCGAAAATGGGTCGGCACAAAAGTTGCAGATTCAGTTTTAAAATAATAGGATTAATTTTAAAATCTAGTACATAAAATAAGTGAAATATAATTTTAATTTTATAATTATCCTCTTAATATTTAATAAGTTACATCTGATATTCATTCTAATTTCACACTAATGTTATCGTTGATCTTAGTAAAATAAAAATTATCATCTTAGTTGTCAATCGCATTCAAAACGTTAATAATGTGCAGGATAGATAATAAATAGAACTAAAGTAACGTGGTAGAGCCGTGCTGCGCCCATATTAGTTGTATAGTTGAAGCACGAATGGGTCGGCTCGGCCGGTGAAGCACCTCGCTCTCACAGAATATCAGCGTAAAATAGCACTGTACTGCTGTGTTTCGTATGGTGAGTGTAGAGAACCGCAGACCCATTTTACTGGAAAATAGGCATTCCATTTTAGTCCTTACGGCTAACAACGCATCTGCATTTTGATTCGCAAACGAGGATAGATGTAGACGTCTATGGGCCACAGCAACGACTTACCATCAGGTGGAAATAGAATAGAATAGAATAATTATTATTCAATATAGAATACAAGTAATTCTTAATGAGACTCATTTTTTTTTACTTTTACCACTGGCTTGGAAAAAACCGCTGTCCTGGGAAGAACCAGCAAGAAACTTCTTTTATCAAAGTAAAATTTTACAATAAATACAAGTTGTACAATCTATTTACCTAACTTATTTAAGAAACAGCTTGGAAGCGACCATTCTCTTTCCCAGAGTCATGATACTTTCAACCATGTATTAATTTATATTATAATAACCCTTTTAATACAGTTCTTCTTTAATAAAATATTTAAACTTGGTAACAGAGAGACCTTGAATATTTTCTGGGACTTTGTTGTAATAGCGTATTCATATATGAATGAATTACTGACTCTGTGGAGTCAAGAAACTGGTATTAATATCTTGTATATATTCCTGATATTTACGGAGTGTACATCACTTTTTATATAATTTATTAAAACATAACCAGCTTCTAATATTCCCATTTTTATATGGGTTGTTATTAACATAGATAAAACTGCTGGATGCAGACAGGCACATCCAGCCTAAAGGCTAAGTTACGGCCAACGCAACCTGTAATAATGATAGGTCGACAACGCTATCTAACCGACGATCACCGCCGAAATCAATTTTAAACAAACTCTTACCAACACCTGCAATTATCATTGTGTCGAACAATGCTCATCCATTAAAAATCGCTCTAATGTTAGAGGTCATTGGAATCCATTGATACTAAGAGATTATTTTGGATCACAAAGCTGTGTTGTAATAATTTGTTGACTGAACGGCGGTATTAAATTTTTATTGATTTATGATTTGTATCTTTATAAATGTTATAGAAAAAAACTATAAATTAAAAAATATATTATGTCGCTTTAAATTATATTTAATAGATAATGTTCTGCAGAGAACTTGTGAAGGTCTGTAATGATAATGATGAAGATGAATATACTATTACTAATATTCAGTCAGTTATATTAAATTCTCTGACATTAGTTTTTATATTCCCCCTTTAATTACAAGTGTTTTGCGTTAAATTCAGGTTTTGAGACTATAAAATATAAATGAGACATTAACAAATACACCAGTGTTGCTACAAAATTAACTTTAACTAGGCGGTATAGCTCCTTTTTCAACTAGTAGTACGTTTAGGGTTAGTTCGGTTAATAAGAAGGTAAGTTTCCGTATTGTTCAAATTGGAACTAACCACTGTATAAACCATAGATTTTTTTTCAATTAAGAGAATATGGAGAACTAGTATGATTTCATACTTGTGTGATCAACGCACCTTTTTATGGAAATAAATTTATGAGCGACAACACAAGAACACGAACACACAGTTTCCTCGATTAAGGAAATCTCGAAATGTAGATATTTTGTCACCACTGAGGACTAAAATGGAATGCCTTTTTACTAGATAAAATATCTCCGGCTTTCCTCATTCGTTTTACGAAACTTACAGCAGCTTCATACAGCTAGTTTAAGCTGTTTTTTTACGAGCGAGCGAGTGAGCGATTTGTACTCCGTGGACAAGCCGATCTCGTCATGCTGCATTCAAAATACACTTGGTTGATTAAGTGTTGCCTGCAACGTTTTTTATTTGAAATGATTTGTAGGAATATCTATCTTAAAATTGATATTCGCTTTGACAAGGTTTTCGAAAATCTTTGGTGCACGTAGTTGAACTACGAAGTAATTCTACAAAAAAGTTATATATACAAAGACATAAGATAAAAAACAAGAGTCAAATCATTTAAAGTAATATTTATATTGACAATGGTATAATAGCAGAAAGAGAAGATAAGCAAACGTGAGGTGTCATTGAAGCATTTTAAAGCTCATTGTCTCAGTGAGAAATAGCGATAGCTGGTAGGCGAGGATCGGGAGAATGTCGCGAGGCGCTGACAGCGGCACGATGGCGGATAACGGCCGTCATAAGTCGATGCGTCCGCGCCGTTGGAGACTGCGCGTGCGCAAATAACGACAAATCGCAGCTCGATCGTGCTGCGCAGCTGAACGCCCCATGTCAAAAGTCAGTATTTCCACGTCGACTTGAAAATGACAGGATAAATTAAAACCCAAAGAATTTAGTTTTGATTAACAAACTCTAGTCTGTTCGACAGTTGTTGGTGTTATGAAAAACTTTCTAAATTTGGAAACCACTGGGAAGCACCCACAGCAAATATAGCTATTTTTCCATCGTTTAAATTTAACAGGTCTATTTTATATTTATTGTCATCACATTTATAATTATTAGCATTATTAAAATAATAAGAGCAACAATCAATATTGAAAGCTACTCTGAGATCGGGATTAACATTACGACGCTCAAATAATCCAGTTCAATGCTGTAGTTTTTGTGACAATAACCGAAAAAACAAACTGAAAAATAATAAAATAGTTTTCATATGACAGCTTCTGTAATCGATGCCAAGACATAGTTCATTGAAGAATTCGGGCTCCGACTTTAGAATGCGAAATTACATTATTATTTTTAGCTTAGAGGTCGGTTTTAATTTTATTAGCAATATCAAGCAATACCTAGCTCAAGGTCTTTAAGGTTAAGGCTCACCTTAAAAAACCAAATTGATAACTAAGACCGAAACACAGGCTCTAGCGTCGATGGTATCGGTACAAAAACCTTAAAATGTGTTAAAAATATTATTGCACATTCCATGAACTTACGTTTTGAGCATGGCATTTTTCCGGATGGCAAATAGATAAATAGTATTTTGTTTTTATAAATAGTATATATTCATTTCATTAAATAGGTTTACGTCATTTAATTTCGAAGTACATTTTTAAAAATTTTATACGTAAATTTTTAAATATAAAATTTTTATAAATATTCTTCCAATTTAAATGAAATCATCCTTGAGGCATAACCTATTTAAT
>DWHP01006964.1:0-11176 GCA_018247895.1 Parnassius honrathi | reverse complement strand
GCATATAAAAATCCATCGCTGAACATAGGCCTTCCCATAGTTTGCCAGGCGGGTTCTCAGCCGCAGTTTTTTATTTTCTAATTATTATTAAAAAGATGCGGTAGCCTTCCTGCTTTGTTTCTATTTGAAAACAGTTAACATAAGCTTATATCGAAATATATACTATATTTTGCATTATGTCTTCGAAACAGACAGTATTTTATATTAAAATGCCACGTTATAATTCTATCATTAAATTGCGCTTAACCGCGACCATACAACGGTATATCTTCACGAATTAATGTAACTGGTATTTAAGCTAACCGAATTTCACAAGCAAAATTCAATCGAGCCGAATAATAGCTGGCTAATTTGGAAACACGCGGGAGCTATAATGATGCATTTTGGAATAACCACCGCAGTGTACATCAGGCATTAACTAATCAGAATTAACGAGTGTGATTTGCGCGGGCTCCTGCGATATTTGTTGGTACAATAAAGTCGTTAATTTACTTTTTTTAGTGATATCTATTATCGTTTAAATGGTCACGCGGCTTTTATTTTCTTAATTGTCTATTTACTTTATCGTGCTGATTTACCAAGTGCTCAGTATAAAGGGAAAATATAGCGAGAAAATCTGTATATCTGAAGAATAAAAAGAATTTAAAGATATGTGATGTCCGCCAACATACACTGAAAAATTTCTCCATTACTCACTCAAAAAGAGAGGAGGCAAATTTATTTTATATTTATCATAAAACTATCATTGAATTCAAAACCACAAAAAGCAAAGTAATATTTACCTCCAAATTTTTGCTATGTAATTTGGTTTCAATAAATATTTCGACAAAGGTATTAATTTAAAAAAAAATGTAATCCATTAGTCAGCAAATGACATTGCTGTAACCGTAAGTCCTTGCCAAACGCCACTAGATTATTAAGACCTTTTAAAAATAGACCGAAAACGTGGAACGCAAAACAAACGAAGTGTATGCAAAGCCTGTGAACGACGCCATTTAGGAATAAAACGAAATATTTGATCATGGGACGCTATTTAAATTGGCGGCTTATTTCTAAACACTTATTAATATTCGAGTCTTGAATTGGTGTTGTTAGCGGACGCTAACGACTTCTCTTTAAATATCTAAAAATTATTAAGAAAAAGAATAACATTACTCATAGCAAAACTAGGGTTAACGTTTGAAGTCGATCCTCTTTTCCATATTCAAAAAGCGAGATACAGCTATATTCGACGCGTGTGTTTTTTATGTCTGTTTATCAATTTCTCGAAAACGTTTGAATGAATAGAGTAATTGTGTTACGTGGTTTGAAATGATTAATGTATGTGAATCAGATATATACAGGGTTTTTTGTTTATTCAATAACTTTATTGTTGTAACCACAAAGGTTACAAAGGCCGGACTTAATGCCAGATAGTATTTTCTAGCAGTCAACCCACGGTTACCTACTATTATTACTCATTAGACAAAAGTACGTATAACATATATTAAAATTAGGCTTATAAATATAAATCATACAAACCTAAAACCTAAATCAGACAAGAATATCCATCTGTATTTGTAGAAAGTTAGGGGATGTAAATGTTAGTGTTACTATTAAGATGAAATTATAGTTGTTTGCTGTCTTGAATATTTTATATTTATTTAATTATTAAATACGTATTCAGAACTGTGTTCAGGACTAAACAAAAGGTTGTGAGGCATTCCATCTTAATACTCACAGGTGACGACAACACATCTGTCGTCGTTGTTTATCTTCACGTGAACTGTTAGCACATTTGACAAAATGGCTTTATAAAAAAATTACCGTACATTTTTTATATTGTAATATGTCAATTCAACACCCAAAGACCAAATACAAATGTAACATCCAGTGAACGCAAACATTTAGCCTTCGTATGATTATGCCAGCTACCAAACTGAAATTATTATTTATCGCACGCATCGTCTGAATACATTATTACAAATATTGTATTCAGACGATGCGTGGTTGTCGTTTCATATTATCGTGTTAGTATTTCAAAAGTGCATTGTTAAGACAAATTTGCACATTTTATTATTCCAAATAAAATAGAGCCGTGAGGTGATGGCGTATGAGAATCTCACTTATTAGTCTAGTAATTATGTATACATCTAGTAAATATGATAATATTTTTGCTTACAGTGTTCCTGCGGGTACAATCAGTAGCACGAAGAGGGAGAAAATAGTGGGGCTCACCTTGCTGATGAGCGTCCTGTACGTCTCCATGAGCTTATCGTTCTGGTCGACGCCGGCCAGGCGCAGCCACACCTCGCCCCGGAGCGCCTCGGGCACGCCCACGCGCACCAACTGACCCAGAGCACGCGGCCTTGGACCGATCCAACTGCAAACCAGTAGTTTATTAAGACGGGAAAATCGCTGTATTCTTTTATGACTTCGGGCACTTTTCTAACTTCACAAGTTCTTTTTATATAATAAG
The DNA here is from genome assembly GCA_018247895.1 of Parnassius honrathi. Classification (NCBI taxonomy): domain Eukaryota; kingdom Metazoa; phylum Arthropoda; class Insecta; order Lepidoptera; family Papilionidae; genus Parnassius; species Parnassius honrathi. The sequence continues at coordinate 8,718 of DWHP01006964.1, read as the reverse complement.
GGTGAAAACGAGCACATAACCCACCTCTGATAGTAAGAGGATACCGTGACCCACAGAAATATTCTCGATTCAGATTAAAAATGTAGATGCGTTGCCACCTCTGAGGACTAAGGTGGAATGCCTTGTTTCTAGTAAAAAGGGTCTTCAGTTATCTACACTCACCATACGAAACACAGCAGCATTTAACTTTATTATTATTATAAAGACATTAATAGTTAATTCGCAACTATCCGCTCAATTAAATATAATGATGTGTCTTACCTGGATTGAAGAGCACCTTCCGCACTCCCTCAATTGCGTGCACTAATCCCGTCACCACTAGACCACTAGCCGCCGTAGAGAAAAGTGGTGTTGGGACTAGTGGTGCCGTGAACAGTGGTGCTGGGATTAGTGGTGACGGGTTTAGTGCACGCAATTGAGGGAGGGCGGGAGGTGCTCTTCAATCCAGGTAAGATTGAACAGCATTGTGTTTAATTGAGCGGATGGTTACGAATTAACTATTAATATCTTTATTATAATGGATTTACGCAAAGTAACGCCTGATTCTATCAATTATTTTATTATTATTTATTTATACAGGGTATTAGTGTAAACACCGTTATCCTTGAAACAAGTGGTTTGGTTTCACTTATAGAACGTAAATTCCATGAAAAATAACATTTTTTTAAGTAAAATCTCAATTATTCCTTAAGCCAGGATGAAAGTATGAACGAAAAGTTACATCACAGGTTATGTGTACCTACTGTGTTTTTATTGGAATGTTGTGTAGGTAGCTAGGGCAGGCGGTGATATTTACAGTGATTATGTCACTCGGGCGCGTAGGGTATTCATGAATTTACAGACAGTGTCGGACAGAAACTTTTTAAATTATATGAAAGAAAATAGCGTTTTTCTTTAAAAATTCGGATAAATATTTTTATATTAAAGCCAACTACCTATGGTTTTAGTGAGAATGGTGTTTACACTTACACCTTGTATACCATGTAGTGGACATGTGGAAATATCCACTAATCCATATCGTACTGTGTCGTAAGAGACGACAGAGGGAAACTGAAACAGGAGATCGACAGATACCCGAGAACAACTCAAAACAACAAAAAAAACTGCGGTTGTCAACCCCCCCTGCCGAGCGTGGCAACTGTGGCAAAATTCTCCCATGAGGGAATCCGTGGCGGAGGCCTATGTTCTCAGCAGTGGACTTTTATAGGCTGTAATGGATATTATATAAAAAGAAATTTAATTTCACCAATTCACATCCAGAAATTTAAATTCAATTTAATACCAAATGTATCTAAAATTTGTCAGAAAAGAGAAAAAGAAAAAAGGGAGGAGGCAGTGTCAGGGACATGCAAATACCCGACAGTCAAGGGGCTGAAACTTAATTTTCAAAAACACACGTGCCCTTATAACATAAATTTCATAAAAGGTAATCACTCACTCGGCTTCCGAATAGCTTAAGCAGGCTTGATCAATCTTCTTCCTCAATACGCCAACATCTTGAGAAAATTGTCCTTCTAGTATTTGTAGCTCTTTCTTTATCTTCTCCAATCGCAAAACTTCTTCTTCGGTTTGTCTGGTCCTGGATAAGTTAAAAACTTATCAAAATATTTGCAATTTTTTATAGAATTGGGTTGACAAACTAGCACACAGTCCACCTGGTGGTAAGTGGTTGTTGCGGTCCATAGACACCTACATTCATTCTTTATTAAGAATCAGAATGCAGATGCGCTGTCATCCCTGAGAACTGGGATGAGTTGAAACGAGGCGTTTCAAGCATCTCGGGTCTCCGGTTCTCTTCACTCACTATACGATACACAGCAGCATTAAACTGCTATTTCACACTGGTATTCTGTGAGAGCGTGGTCCTATCCCGGTCGAGCCCATTCGTGCTACAACCATAATATAGGAGCAGCGTGGCTCTACCACGTTAAAGAACATCATCTTCAACAAAAGCTCTTTCAGATCCACTGATGCTTGGTCTGTCCCAGAATGCACCATTTGCTACACAAAATACTTGGACGATTTGCTCATTTTTACTAATAATAATGTAGTGATTTTGGTCACGGCGACCAGTCTCAACGGTCAAAATTAGCCTTGTGCGCAGGACAGGATTATAGTGCCCAAGTGAACGCGCAAGCACAGGTGCACTCTCTATTTCCTAACTTTCACTCTGATGGGATAATAATCCGACATGAAGGAGGAACGATCAGGCGCAGGACCAACGGTTTTACGTGCTATCTGAGTCACGGTAAAACACCGCCAACTTTTTGACTCTGGGATGTTATTGAGAATTTCGTGACGGAAAACCCAATAATTGTTTATGACTCTACTCGAGATTCGAATCCGGAACCACAAGATAAGCAGTCGCGCTTACTACCACTAGACCAACGAAGCAGTCGGTTATTTGCCCATAATCACCATGTTGGAGAGGCGAGTCTGCTAGCGCAGAGCTGCCATCCTCTCACTGGTAAAAATAGTCCCCGTTACATACATCCATGTTAAATTTGGGTTTAGTATTTTTGGAAAATGTTATCTTTCAGACGTGTAGGTTTGTTGACTCATTTTTGGCAAATCCCTAATGGTAAATGTATTAATTAATTTTAGTGTACTTACTGCTGGTCAACCAGATAAAAAACCGAATAAATAAATTACAGCCTATAGAAGTCCACTGCTGAACATTGGCTCCCCCATAGATTTTCTCTTAAGAGGATTTCGCCATAGTTGCCACGCTTAGCAGGCGGGTTGGCTACCGCAGTATTTTATAATTTTGAGTTGCCATAAGGAAGATGCTGCAGCCCATCTCCTGGTTTGTTTCCCTATGTCACCTCTAACGACACCAGCGGGACGATATTGGGTAATGGATATTCTTACACAGCCACTAAGCTAATATATAAGGGTATTTCACATATAGTAATTTAAATTATATACACATATAGTAATTTAAATTATAAAGACACATGAGCTTATAGATATTATGACGCTCAGGACAAATAAAATAGAACAAAAAAAAACATTTACCATATTGTTTTTGTGAGGAGATGATACCATTTGTTCATAATAAAAGATCTCACACATACTTAAAACAGCTATCGCAACGAATCAGCGTAAACTACGTTACTTGGTGAAGTCGTTCAGTGTCAGAAGGTTTTACAGATAGACGTCTGATAACAAGTATAGATAAATTTGATGACTGATAACTAACTCATACCAAAAGTGGTCAACCAAAAAAATTACAATCGTAACAATATACAATACCGCAATAAGCAAAACACCTTTGTCAGAATAATAACCAACGCTTGTGTACCACGTAAAGTAATGTGAACACTAATAAGAAGTGCATTAGACAATAAAACAAATACCATAGCCAAGTTTGTATAAACATATCATAATATATTGAAATACTGTATGAAAAATACTCTCATTTTTTGTTGTTATAAAATATCGTTGTCAAACTTATTTAGTACATAAAAGCACACAATCCGCCCCAGGTAAGTGGATGATATTACATCCCATAGAAACCTACACCTATTTTCGAAACAAATTGCAGATGCGTTGTACATGAGGACTAAGATTCCATCTTGCTGCTGCTTAATCGCTGGATACCAAGAAGAAGGTACCGCGATTCTCGTTAGTCACAAATACAGCAATATTATGCAGCCGTTTCACGCTGGTATTTTATACGACAGCCGTCCTTTACCGGTCGGAGTCATAGACAAGGGAGAATCACGATACGATTCGAAAACCAAATATTATAAGGCGGGATCTAGCGGTAAAACTTAAACCTAACACAAAATGAGAAACAAGAAAGGAATAAAATAAAAAAAGGTAAACTACAACACCACAAGGCATTTTAGGCAGGAATTTTGATATTATAGGACCGATATCTCAAACTTTTACAGGATCATGCCGTAGCCCTTTACAAGAACCTTAATAATGAACCGTTACAAATTTAGTAACTACTTATTAGCCTCTTGTTTGTATGACCCTAGTTTACCTAACTCATAGAAGGGCGGAGGCAGTAGTGTCCAAGGGGGAGGCTTTGGTCGTTAGTTTGGACACAGCTAAAGCCTTTGATCGGGTTTGGCACAAAGCGTTTCTTTAGAAGCTTCTTTCCTATGGGCCTCCTATCCACAAAATTGTGCAATTGTATCACCAGTTTTCATGCAGATCAGAACATCAAGGTTTTAGTAAGACAGTGCGTGCGTGCATGCTATTAGCGCTGGTGTTTTACAAGGCTGCGTGCTATGACCTAAGCTGTTTCTTCTGCATTTCAATAAATTTTGCAAACCAATAACATTGATTGTTATGCGGATAACAGCACCGATGATGTTTTTTTACACTGGCTCTGCCGATTGAGTCTAGTTTAACCCCCAGAAGACACAAGTTTGCGTATTTATCACTAAAAACCTAAAAAGTCCTTTGTCGTATCTCCCCAATTTTAGGGCACTCCTGTTACTGTCACAGCTAGCATCGGAATCCTCAGCGTCAACATATCGAATGACGTACATTTCCGCGGTCACTTGAAAGGGGCCTAACCCTTAAATTGACCTCAAAATTTGTCGTGCTCAGCAAGCCGGGACAGTATTTCATACCGGAACAGCGCTTGCAACTTTACAAGGCACAGGTTCGGTTTCATATGGAATAATGTTCTTAATGCTGGACCGAGGCACCCCAGTGCCAGCTCCTCCCACTTGACCGCATCCAGCTAAGAGCTGCTCAAACCGCGGACGACCGAATTATTTCGGATCGGTTTGATTCACTGGCGCTGCGAATACATGATGTTTTCATTTACATTTTCTATCGCATTTACCACAGGGAGTGCTCAGACAAATAGTTCGGATTATTTCCAGCCACCAAATTCCACCAATGCACAACGCGACAAAATTTGGTATCGTCAATCCGCACTATCAGGACCCTTGGCGGTCCACCACTGTACAATTAGAAGTTTTCTTCCTCACACGACTTCCTTGTGGAAACGACTAATCGATCTTCAAGAAAAGAGCCTACACTTTTTTTTAAGATCAGCAACGCACCAGCAATTCCTCTGGTATTGCCATTGTTCGTGAGCAGCGGTCGATACATTCCATCAGATGAGCCGCATGCTCATTTATCCTTCGATAAAAAAGAGGAATAGATTCGCCCCCCTACCTTCTCCCCCTGCCGGAGGTGCGAAGTATTTTTTTATATTAATCTTAAAGATTAAAAAAATTATGGGATGATTTCTGAGAAAAATCGCCTTACTAGGGAGGCGGGGGATGGTGGAGTGGTGAGTTTAAGTTCTGTTTCAGGTATTAACACAGCGCGCGGAAGCGATATCGTAAACATCGTCTATGTTACGTTCGTAGTTAAATAATCCTAAAATAGTGTTAATGGTTAATAGTTACATTGAAACTAATACCACTTTAAAGTGCATCAAATATAGTGAGTGTTTGGTAGTGCAATAAGTCTTTTGGTAGATGAACAGCTATAAGCACAATCTCAGAGTATATTTGGTAACGTTAAATATTAATTCACCGTTATTAGTCACAAATGTCAAGTAGGGGTCGTTGCTATCCATTCATTCGGTTAATCTCGGTGGGGCTTTGGCCGATTCGCTTGAGACTAAGGAGTAATTAGCTATCTCCTCACCTGAGTGAATCTCGTGCGTCATCGTTGGTGCTCGGGACACTTCGGAGATCGAATACAAAATGTTACGAATTTTGCTACGATACACTATAGCTTTGTGGCTACGCACTATCATTCATTGGCTACGAACGTGTATGCGACTTTTGTTAACTTCCTAGTATTGGGATTTGTTCCTAAATTAATTTACGAACATGGAATGTGGTGCGTGTACACATTATCGAAGATCGCAACCTCGTTAAATGCGGTGGTTGCGACAGCACATTTCATTACGAGTTATGCAACATAGGAAAGCAAGAGTATTTCGACGAATACGTCGATAAAAAGCGTAGGTGGTATCAATAGTCCATATTGCATTAATATAACACGACGCAGAAACGATAGTACACCAGTTGGAAGGTGAAACATACGCTCCCTTGCTGTCTGTAATGAAAAACTGCAGCGATCATCACACTTTACTATCAATCAAATCGAAGTCTTCTCGATCGCAAACTGAATACTGTCAAGAAATACGTAGCGCAAGAAGTAGATACAATGCTAATCAAGGAATTTAACTATACTATCAATAAATTAGAATCGGATTTCACAGTAGCCACCGATTTTCTTCAGAAAGGACCGGATGACAATGTAAAGGATCTTGGGGTGGCTAATAATAAAATTAGAGCTGTAGAACTTGAGCGATCCGCGCTTAAGTTAATATAGTCATTAGATTGTCGTTTAATGAGCGTCTAGAAAACCTCGCGAAGCCATAACCTTGAAGTCCAAATGGTTCCGGAAAGTCGTCATGAAAAAGTACTTCATCTTATACAAACACTTTACGATACCGTGAATGTCAGTCTGGATACGAACAAGGTCTGTGCTGTACGTGTAGAATTTCTAAAATTAATCATAAGTCCGACAGAACACGAAATATTCTACTTACTCTACAAACTGAGCGGCAGAAGGATATTTTGCTATCGGCAGTAAAACGCTACAACAAGGCTTACCGCCCCAATATGTTAAATTCTATCTCAAGACGATTGAAGGAGAATCTAGTATTCTTGCGATTACAATACATTTCCAAGTTACTACTGTACTGTTAGAGGAATGTTATTTTGCTTTTGTTACCGTAACTGAAGATGCTGTCAAAATAAATACCAAAGCTTTTAAGAGTTTTATTAATAACAGAAAAGCTAAAAAGGTATTCCAGGCAAAACGACGCTTGGTAGTACCAGAACTTCAGTTCAGTTCAGTACACTTTAGTTCAGTATTCGAAGGCTCCACCCAATCTGTACTGCCATAATTACTTCAAATGTGTAAAAATGTCTTATCAGAATTCATTATATCGTAGATCTAATAAATAATTAAATAGATTTACGAATATTCTTAGAAAATGATTTTAAATATTTCGACGCAGCTCTTGCATGGGGGTGCATAATGAGATGAGAGTAGGGTTGCCAGATCGGAAGACCAAAATATCTGGACAAAGTTTGAAAATGTCGAGATTTTGGAGTTGATGTCGGAAGAAATAAATATGAAAGATAAGAATTTAATATATTTTTTTTAATTAATAGACATTTATAGAAATAATTAATACACAAAAAAATTTAACATTGTTGACAGATAACCAATTTAAGTACACCTAATTTTCAGGTCGTCACATGTGTTTGGCATAAGATTTAAAATTCAAATAATTTACTTGAAGTAAGTTCAGCCCAATTACTAACTCAGCTTTTATTAAATCAAAGTACATACAATTTCGCTGTTTGCTACAGAAATTATTTAGCAAACTAAACACCCCTTCACAGTAAGCATTGCTTACAGGAAGCGGCAACACAAATGACATACATTTTTTTGTGAATTTAAAAAAAAATGCCCAAATTTTGTCATTTGACATTTCCTTGTCTTTTAGAAGATGTTCAAGTATTTCTCGAAGACAACACCAACAGTAATCGGTATAACAAGTAACTTGATCTATAATAATCAATATTGTTTGAAATATTAAGTTCGTCAGGAGATAGAGATAGCTCTTCCCACATAAATAAATTTGCACTTTTTAGAGAGAATACAGTGAGTTTTTTGTATAGTGTTCAGAAAAATCATAGGGTTCTTGCAATTATTGAATTGCAAGTTTTAAAAACTGTTCAGCTTTGACACAAAAAGTTTTCTCACTATCAGCAACATTTCTTAATAAGGTTCATTTCTACTACCGAAACATTTGTCATACAAATTGTTTTTGAGATGACTCATCAGTTTTTTCACTACACTATCAATTTCTAGGACAGTCAATGCAGCACTTTCCAATGCTAAAATTACTGCTTGGCCCTCAAACATTATGTTGTGTACAAAGTATGTAAATAAGCTTCTGAAATCCCTTTCTGTTATCAATATAGCTTAGACTTTTTCTTACAAACTCCCATATTACCATATCCTTTCGACTTTAGTTTTCCCCGTTCAACGAAAATATACTTCTTTACAGCAGGTTATCAATACAGTAAACGATCTAAAGTGGGCCAAAGAGATAACCATATTGTTGGGACATGACGAAGAAGAATGTAAAAGCGCGTGGCAATTTTAAATTAATAATTTGTATAAAACTTTCCTAGAAGCTGTTTATCTGGAGATTTTGAGTTTTGTCGGGAGTCGAGAGATCATTTTAAGTGGCAGGAGAATCCAAATGAATCCCGACCATCTGGCAACCCTAGATGAGAGCCCCCCATGCAATTTTAGCTGCACCCCCACAGTGACAGACTCTTCAAATTCAAGTGACTTGATATTTAACCCAACCCTAGAGATTAATGTGCTTTGTGGCAATATATGCGTGAAACTGATGTAAAAAGCAGTTTACTAAGCTTGTTATGATCAAGTCTAGTACTAAACATGTATGAAAATAATGAGATTGAGATTTCGTATATTTATATGAATTATTTTATTTACATGAAACGAATAAAACTAATTTTACGAATTTTGTTTTTAATTTTCAACATTTCAGATATTTTACAGCACACATGGTGATCGAGGTGTTGAGGTGAGGCCTGACTTGAATGAATGAATGAATGAATATACTTTTATTGTACACCACAAACAAATATACAGATAACAAAACAAAAAGCAGAT
>DWHP01006963.1:0-11177 GCA_018247895.1 Parnassius honrathi | reverse complement strand
TGGTATTCTGTGAGAGCGTGGTCCCTCCCCGGTCGAGCCGACCCATTCGTGCTACAATTATATTTTTAATATAACTGTAGCATGGCTCTACCACATAGAAAATTATGTTATTAATGTTATTAAAATACAATAAAGTCTTTTTGTAATAAAGTAAAACCTGACTTTTGCTTAGACCACACGATAGAGAATTTTGTATAGATTTTATAATGCCAAACTTCTTCATAGAAAAGTAGTCTCTTAATATAAGTTTTAATGGTTTAAAGTGCTGTGGGTGCGTGCGGTCACATGCGACCGCTGGGTTAATGTGCAATCTAACGTAGTAAGTTTCTAACATCGTACGTCGCCTCAGAGTGATTTTTTAAATTTTTTGACCTCAGCTAGCGCAAAGGTACTCGTAATGTCGAATACGAGCGATGTTGCCTAGTCCTCTATTAAAATTTTCAAATTAGGGGACAACATCAATTTTTGGGTCTGAAATAGAGGACTTCCTTTAGAATGTAGGACGTCTGGCAACCCTAAATAAACCTTACCATTTCACGTGTATTCCATATATTTCATATTGAACTTTTATAGAAATTACATTGGAAGTGCTTTACTGCTCAATAGTATTGGATTTTATTGTTGGTTATTTTACGAATGATTTCAAAGCCATTAATCAAAAAGGTATATTTTTGAGTAGATGCAGTGACGACCTGGTAAAATATGCAGGTGGCCCTATAACTCCTTTTTAGCGAGTCTAGTCTGGCTGTAAGCCACTAGAGAACTTTTATTATCTGAGAATCCTTAGGTTAAAGGGCCTTGTGCGTCATTATTCCTGCAGCTAATTTTTTTTCTAACTTCAAAAAATAAAGATTTTCTAAATTCGACCGTATATTTTTGTATCTATGCGATATCTTTGTCAATTGAGAATCGATTTTAGATGAATCTTTTTTTATTATGAAGCTACATTTTTCGATCATCTGTTTTTATTGATATTGGAGAGATATTAGGCGCAGGACCAACAGCTGTACGTGCTTTCCGAGGCACGGGGGTGAGACACCGCCAACTTCCTGACTCCGGGCAGTTACTGAGAATTTCCGGACGCAAAACTCAATAACAGATTTTTTTTTGCCCGCCCCGGGATTTAAACTCAGGACCTCACGATGAGCAGCCGCGTAAGTAGCGATCCGCCCCATACATATTATGAACCTTCCTCTTGAATCTTTCTGTCTATTAAGTACAGACGGTGGGAAGCGAGTTTGTTGTATATAATATGTAGAGATCAGTTTTTAATGTAAGTGTTTAGACGCCATTCTAGTTGTTATCACTTGTTATGTTTTACACTATCGTAACGCATTCTTATTAGAATGGCGGAAGACATTGAGCTTGATTATTCTGTTGCACCTTGAGTAAATTCACCTACATTTTTTGTTATGCATGAAAACAACTAGTCAAGAGAGTTTCAATAAATAAATATTCCTTATTTCACTCAAAAAGATTAAAAATTATACTTTTAATAAAAAGTCAAGACATTTATTTTTAATTGAATGTGTCTGTATATTGTATACTAGCGATAAGCCCCAGCTCCGCACGCGTAATATCTGGATCTCGACAATAGCGCCCACTACCGGATCCAAATGTGAGTATAAACCATCTAGGGAGCCATTCAAACACACAAAAAATTTCATAAAAATCGGTTGGATGGTTTTAAAGTCTATAACGGACATAGGTGGAAATAGAAACATACTTTTTGTGTTTTACAAAAAGAGATAAATGTTTACGACAAAAATGAAAAATGAAATGAAAGGGCCTAAAAATAAGCAATAATAAAATAATTTTCTTGCTTGTAGATTTTCTATCGAAACCGAAATCAGAAGCCATTATGTGAAAATTATTTTATTCTTTTTAGTGTTCCTTGAAGTCGGCATTTACTTATATTTTTTTTATTTAAAGTTAATTTTTAAATTTTATAGTTACTTTAAATTTGTTTCACAAATGGAAATGTTATAATGGACTCCTACAATTACTATAAAGTGAAATTTGTTCAATAATTGGAGTGTGGTGTGCACCTACCTTAACGCATGTATCTACATCGCAGTCTAAAAAATAAAACAGAAGAATCGAGTTCTAATGAAGATTTAACGTGACAGACTGCAGGCAACTAGGACACGTGACGGAGACCAAATTTCAGCTCACAAAACATCTGGAGCGTCGTCAACATTGTTATTCTTGTGGGTAACGTACACTCGAAAAATGCGCTGTTTCAATACAAACATAAATTCCAAACAATTTTAAGTACTAATACATTTTAAAACGGTTACAGTATGGAACGTAGATTTTTTTTATCTTAAAATCTAGTGGAAGCGGAGCGGAATTACAATTTTAAGAATAAATTTTGAGTTACTTTTGAAAGTAACATATTTTATAATATAACTAATTATTTTATTCAAAAATATTACGAATGTGATAGCTCCTTTTTTGTCTGGTAGTCCGTCTGGGTAAGAGGGTGGCTCTTACCTATTTCATCGTCAAGTATGGTGGCGGGGATAGGCGGTGTTTGCACTGCACTGTTCCGGTCCGAAGGGTATAGATTTTTTTTTTATAGAATAAGGTTGACAAACGAGCACACAGTTCACCTGATAGTAAGTGGATGATGTGGCCCATAGACATATATCTTCAATTAAGAATCAAAATGCAGATGCGTTGTCATCCCTGATGACTGATATGGAATGCCTCGTTTCCAGTAAAAAGGATCTCCGGTACTCTACACTCACCATACGAAACACATCAGCATTAATCTGCTATTTTACGCTGGTACTCTGCGAGAGCGCGATCCTAACCCGGTCAAGCCGACCCATTCGTCCTGCAACCACAATATAGCTGCAGCATGCAGCATGGCTCTACCACGTAAAATCACGAAGGATTCTATAGCTTTCTTTGTTTGAAGTCGGCTGCAGGTGTCCAAGGACTGCAGTAGCCACTTACCATCAGGTGGATTGTAGGTTCGATGTTACTTTAGTTTTACAATAATATATATATATATAAATATATGTAAACCTTCCCTTGAGTCATTCTGTCTGTTGATGAAAACCGCATTAAAATCCGTTGCGTAATTTAAAAGATCTAAGCGTACAGACGGCGGGCTAAGCGTAAAATAGACTTTGTTTTATACTATGTAGACTACGAGTGAGTTTTAGTTAAAGGTTGGTTTATCTTCTACGTAATTTTACCATCAATAAATTATTATTAATATCTGTATCTGGAGATCGATTTGCGTTGTTATATAATATTCATGTTTCTGGAGGAGCCATTGATCGATTTGGATTTTCTTATTTCAATAAGAAAACTTGACGTCGTTTCTTAGAAGCGGCGCACAATCTGCAGGACGTGTTCGGAATCTCAATGAGATGTCGCAGGCCGTCAAGTCGCATCAATAAGGGGTGACAAGTGTAACCAGAACGTGGAGAAGGAAGGAAAGAAGATGTTAATTGATGGATAGTCTCATAGTGAGATGGTTTACATACAAACACCCACACTTGACGGTTTTTTTTAACATAATCCTGAAAGACCTCTCTCGTCTCCTTAAAGTTCATATACCTATGCATACATACTCGTCGATTAAAGGTACACTTAATTTAGCCTATCTTCAATATATCGCCAATTTGGTTGATAAACTGCCTTCCAGGGCGTCGTTTGCTAACTCTTCAACTTACTTCTGCAACATAAATTTGCTTTGTCACTCTTTCCTTAAATATTCTTTTTACATGATCTAATCACCGAAGTATTCCTTTCCTATTTCTGTTCAGAACGTTTCTCACCCTGTCATTCAGAGTTTAGTTAAGTAGTTCTAAAAATTAACAATTTCCAAATCAAATTTTTTCTAGTTCAAATTATGTTCTGTACTTATTCCGAATTTAATTTTTTGTAGTTCATATTATGTTCTGTGTTAGTGACCTAGCTAATCCAGATAATATCAAAATACAAACCTTATATTTGCGGAAAAGGAATAACGAAATAGAAACGAATAGAGTATGAGTTTTTATATAGATATGGGAAAATTAGGACATCGCATTAATTAAAAAAAAAATAGCTAAGGTAAAAATAAATATGACCATCAAAGAAGCCGGAGCAATGCGAAAAATTCAGTTACCGATAGTAAAAGGCCGTTTTATATTGGTCTCGTAAAGTATTAGTTTTTATTGAAGCGATACAATTTTTACAACCCGTTTTTTCTTTACTCTACTACCAGAGGGGATATTATTTGTTCTAACATTGTCAAATAAACTACTTTGAAAAGCAAAATAATTACGTGTTTATAAATACATAATTATAAAAAAAATTAAATTATTGCAATATTTTTTGTATTAGTTGTTTTATGGTTATGAATCTGTCTGATTTGGAGTGATATTACTAACACATTTTTTCTGTCAAACATCGGATCACCCACTGCTACGTTCCGGATCAAAGCAATGTAAGAACAGGATATTATAATTACAGGCATTTCATTTCAGTCCACCAGGATGACAATGTACGCGTTCTTCTTTGTTGGACGTGTTTCTCTATCTATATCTCTCTCTTTTCCTCTCATCTGCAACCAGACGTTGGGCTGCACTTCATTAATATGTCGGCTCATTTTCCCTTCATACCCCTACAAAGCAGTAGATGTTCGGCGGCAGGAACACGCAAGTGGCTGGCACTAATACAATAAATTCCTAGACAAAAAGGTCTTCTACCTTGAAAAATTGAATCATAAATGAAAAATGTCTTCTATAAAACTTTACATAACGACAAGCGCCTGCTACCTGGCTACTTGTTCAATTAAAGAAGACTCCAGATACGCTGTCACCATCATCTTCCTTGTGGAATCGACTACTACCAGAGTTTTTTCCGGACCGATACGATTTAGGGACCTTCAAGAAAAGAGCCTACTCCTTTTTTTTAAAGTCCGGCAACGCATCTGCTTCCCCTGGTGTTGCAATTGTGGGTGGCGGTAGTCACTTACCATCAGGTAAGCCGTGTGCTCATTTGCTTCCTAAAATATAAAAGAACCGTAAGGTAACACCCAGAGTGACTCAGGTCCAGAGTAGGAGAAATATATACGAGTATCATATGTAAGTTACATCAATTCTTTGATTACTAATCAGTATTTTTGTTGCTTATTAGTTATTAGTAGGTATACCTGGGTAGGTTTTTTTTTATAGCATTGGGTGACAAACAATCACACGGTCCACCCGATGGTAAGTGGATGCTGTGGCCCATTGACATCCACATTTATTCTCGATTAAGAATAGAAACGCAGATGCGGTGTCACCCCTATGGACTAAGATGGAAAGCCTAGATTCCAGTAAAAAGGGTCTCCGGTTCTCTATACTAAGCACACAAAACACAGCAGCATCACGCTGCTATTTTACGCTGGTATTCTGTGAGAGCATGGTCCTACCCCGGTAGAGCTGACCTATTCGCGTTACAACTATAATATAACTGTAGCGTGGCTCTACCTACAGTTATATTATATAGATAATAAAGAAGCACGCAGTAGAGCACATGCGTACTCTACACGACAAAGACAAACTTATTTGATTCGTTGATTTGAACAATCCTAATAAAACAACTAGGCAGGATTAATTTTTTGTTGCTTTTGCGACATTTCAGATGCCGTCGAGACTCGAGATTGGCGTGGTCCGCTAATTTCGTTTCTTTAATGATCTGTAAATTCTTCGCGGGATCGTTCCTTTCATTTGCTTCGCGTCTTTGTTTTTTATTCTAAAATTTTGGGACGTGATCCCATTGTATAATGATAGAGCGCTTGTTAAAGTATTTACGAGCGTGAGTTTTATACATGGTAGAGTTATACCGTAGTATGTATGCTTATAGCACGAATGAGAAGTATATTTTATCATTTTCCCGCTCAAAGCCTTACTCAAAGGCGTTCAGCCATTCAACGAGGAAATACAGCCGCGTTCTTTGTACCATACTGATGCGAGTATGCTTAATAATAATCTTGTTTGTTTTAGTTTTATCTTTTTATTATATTAAGAAATCATGTATGAAATTCATCACTTGAGAACGACTGGATCAATTTATGGATGGTTTAGATTCATAAAAGGATCCAGTAGGTGGCGCTGTTGTCTAGATCCAGAAATCGCCCGTGCGAAGCCGGGGCGAACCGCTAGTATTGTCATATATTTGAACATATAAAAAAATATTATAATATCGAATTATAAAGTTCAATCACATTTTATCTGTCTTGTACTCAAGTCTTTGTTGCTTGAAGTCCGACGGCGTCAGCAAAGTAAACAAGTGCTTCTATATAGTTATTATTTACAATTGGCGCACGCACAGCTCGCACTGCGAATGCAGTCTCATTGTATCGTTTTGCTGTTACATTCTTTGGTAATCTTCGCTCTATTACAAACCAGAATTTCTGCAGTAACTGTATTTAATTGAAACTAAATGTCTTGATTTGACATGGGCACGAGCAGAAGCGCGCGGCTCTATAATATTCCAGTAATCTTGCTATCGTTTTAAACGTAAAGTGCGTTTCGTATTAATAACGTATATTCTTTATAGATATATCCCTGTCATAAAAATAATTCGACGTCGTAAAGTCCGCCAACACAACAAGCATACGGCGAACTTGTTATTCCATGACCCTCTTAGAAATGACAGGCTTGTGTTCAGCAATTTCTGCATTTTCTCTGACCTTATTAAATCCAAGCTAGTCGTAGACTTTTATAAAAATACTCCAGCTGACATGGATTTCTTGAAAGTATTGCCAATACAGCGCAGTAGAGTTGACCAGCGCAGAGACGATTTCCCTGCACTGGTTATTTTATTTACCATCACTGGTCTGTCTGATTTGAGTTCGGTACTCTTGGATTGCTTTTTCCTCCAACAGTCGGTCGTTAGAGCCTAATGTGATACGAGATGGTAGGTAAACAATAATCTGTCGGAGACCATATATTTATAGAAGGCGGCAAAAGAGCATGCGGCTCACCTGATGGAAAGTGTCCACCGCCGCCTATAAACAACTGCAACACAAGAGAAAATTGCAGGAGCGTTGCCGGTCTTTTAAAAAGGAATAAGCTTGTATCTTGAAGATGATTTTAGATTTTCTGATAATAATTATAGTAATATTATTAATTACTGGTTACGAGGAGCTACATTTCATATTTATGAAACAAAACAAAATAATTGCCTGATGATAATTGACAACTGCTGCCCATGGACCAACCACCAGCACTAAATTTTAAACAACGAAGGCTGAGATGCGTTGTCACCTTACAGCCTGTATTTATACCGCCCCTTTACACTCTTCAGATAGGGTTGTCAGATGGTCGGGATTCGTCTGGAACCTCCAGACATTCTAAATGATCTCCAGACTCCTGACAAAACTCAAAATCTTCAGACAAACAGCTTATCAGAAAGTGAACATATGGCCTTTGACTAAATAAAAGCTGACTTAGTAATTAGACTGAATTTTGAAGTAAATTGTTTGAATTTTAATTATTTTCTCAATACTACTAAAGGATCTAAATTGATGGACTCAATTAAAGATTAGTGCCAAATAAATTTGGCAACCTAAAAATTAAGCGTATTTACACACAAGAAGCTACAAAATAACTTTAAACGAAACTTCGTTTAAAGTATATCTGTAGCTTCATAATTTGAAAAGTAAGCTTTTTATTTTTAATATTTATACCTTCCAACAACAACCCTAAAATCCCGAAACCTTCACAATTTGTCCAGACGTTTTGGTCTTTCGATCTGGCAAACCTATCCTCAGAGCAGAATACAGCAGTGCGTGCACCGCTGTCTGCTGGCCGGAATAGATAAGAGGGACAGAAAAGAAGTCCTGCCACCAAGAAAATATTGAACATACATAAAATTTATAAAATAAATCATTTAATATTCTTTATCTCCTTCATCTTTAGCAACGTGTTCACAGCTGGACATATGTTTCTCCTTTTGTAGAAAGGGTTTGCCTAGAAATTCTCAGAGACAGTAGCGTGGAGCGTGGACGATATACAAGCGTGATTCAGCCATTTTTAAAAGTAGTTTAAAGAAATTATTCACTCAATTCCAACATTACAAAAGGTGTGCACAATAACCGAGTTACTTGATTTCGCTTGGCGAGTCTCATGGCAGCATCCGCGGTATGCACTTACCTGGAAAAGAGAAAACAAGCTGTTAAAATGGATTTAATCAAAAATTTACCGCTCCACCTAGTTGAATTTAAGGGTCAATTGCGATCGACACGAATGCGTCATTTATAACGGACGGTTCATCTTAAAAAGTCTTCTATATCGCGAATATAATATAATTGTTAGATTCCAAAAATATTATTGCAGTTGATTACGTGTAGCAACATCAAACAATAGATGTCTTGATGTCACACATTCTTTCGTTAATTGATAATATTTTACTCTATTCAAAGAATTGTTGATCAATAATATTGTGTCACCACGCTCGATAAATAAAATACTAATATAATTGTTTAACAGACTTCAATAAAAGAAACGCACACTTTCAAAGGCGAAAAAATCTTGAGAATATTATGAAAGTATCACACTATAAAATGATCCATTGTTCAAGCACGCACTTGATCCGATTCCAGTTATTTCAATCACGTTACAAAAGGCTAACAGTGGGCCCTCAACAAAATTAAGTGCCCAGCGTAGGTTTCACGTCTCTGTCGTAATTTCCTGGCGCCCACATAATTTGATGATCGGAAAAGGGACTGACTTTGTTTCGTAATAAATTTTTAATCCAACGCGAAGTCGTAACTTATGACAGTTCAAATAGTTTATTGCTCAAATTCTACAACAATTCAAAAGATATATTAGCTCTCGTACTTGGTTGAATTCATCATTCATCATCATTACAGCCCCTCACAAGCAAAATGCTGAGCATAGGTCTCCCCCAATGAATGCCACAAAGCATGGCAATGAGCCACTTGCATACATCGACTTCCAGCATGTCTTACCGGGTCGTCACTCTATCTAGTGGGGCCCTACACTACGCCTACGAGGCCGCCACTCGAGAACCTTTTTTCCCCATCGGTTGTCGGTTCTTCGAGGTATATGGCCGGACCATTACCACTTTAGCATACTAATCCGTTGGGCTATGACGGTCACCCTGGTTCTGCGGATGTCCACATTTCTAACTTTATCATTATAGGTTGAATTAAAATTATCTTATAATTTTTACACAGTGACCGATCTATCATCAGAGTATCTCCGATTTCTGTTAGAAGGCATCAACATCTTAGTGTTCCTTAGTTGTGACCACTGCATAATCCGCCAGCGGGATAATAAGAAACTTTCCCTACGGCGAACATATTAAAGTGCCGTTAGAATTCGTCTCGACGCGAACAGGCAGCCTAAGAGAATCAATCACCTCATTTGGTCTCACGTGTGTCGCAGGAAGCAACCTGTTAATGTCAGAAAAACCTCATACCTTCTAATATGTGCCAGACAACTATCCGCAAGATCGGTTACAAGAAACAGCTTCGGAAGTGCGAGACATATAGTTCTGCGAGAGCCAAAACTCGTAAAGCTTTTCCATTTTTAAATAAAATACACAATATTTGAGAGGCTTGAGAATTGCTTGAGAGGGTTGGAATCTGCGACGTGTAGTGTACAAAATCAATAAATAATTGGTTTTTTATTCACCCTCGTTAGTGTTTTTTATGGGAATCAGGGTATTTATCAGGACTTTTCAATTTTCTATCTGGTAACCCTAGATGTATAGCAGCTTTGACACTGCGGCCCGTCGTTGAAGTTATTAGATTTTGTGCTGTCGCACTTACTATTTTTACAAGTGAATTAGTAATACCCAACGTATAAAAATATTTTAAGAAATTAATTACAGGCCGTGAGGCATTTCATCTTAGTCCTCTGATGAATAAAATGTCAATTTAAGAGGTGACAAGGCAACGCACCTGTAACCTTTTGTGCCAAGCGTTGCAGTCGTGGCAACATTAAACAATGTGTAAGGCTCATCAGCATTAAATAAAGAAGAATAGTGCTGTCAGCCCATATGCAGAAGAATATTCATTGTCCTTTTCTGCCTCTACTTCAAAACCGGTATAAAGCTTCATTTATTCCAGTCTATCAAAGTCAACTGCTGAACATAGGCATCTTCAATAGACGAACTCATAAATAGAATATTTGCCATAGTTACCCAAGCTTGGCAGGAAGTTGGCAACCACATTTTTTATTGTTATTAGGAAGATTAGATTTATCTCTTGGTGTCTCTTATGATTATGACACTTACGATATAGGGTGGTGGATTCCATCGTCACTACACGCTTTAACGTAAAGCCCTTAAAATTTGTATTATCAACTATGAATCGTTGAAACCGTTTGCGATCATTTTAACCGATATATCAAAACACGCTGATTATTTCAGATAACAAAAGGGCAATGACACAGGAAGATGTGCAACTGTATAAAGAAATATACGACTCCCAACACGGTTTAACGTAGATTTCCTCAAAGATGTATTTGTCTTTGCGTTTCACCTAAATTGCATTCCAAGAGGCTTTTTGCAGTAACTGTTAGAGAGTACAGTTAATGTTAAATGCGTGATGAATTTTTTTCGCATATGTCATACTTATTTACCTTATAGTACTTACAAACGAATATTTGTGAGTCGAATGTTGCTGTTTGCCGAATTTTGTCAAACATCGCCTTCCCCGGTCGAGCCCACCCGTTCGTGCTACAACCATAATATTGCTGCGGCGTGACTCTACCTCGTATACGTTAGTATCAACGATAACTTGATTGCAAATATTAGAGTCGGAGACAACCACAACAACAAAAAAAAATGTATGTTTACCAATACCATGTCGAACAGTCCCTGCTACACGGCAATATGCTTATAAGGCTATAATATACTTGTACAACAAAATTAATAAGTTAGCAAATATAGATTAACTAGTAGAAAAGTGGAAAATAAAATTAAGAACTGGCTATAAGGATTAGAACAACTGAATCGATATTAGTATTAAACAAATAAACAAACATGGAAAAAAATTGTTTAAATCTTAAATTTGAACTACACACACACACACACACACACACACACACACACACACACACACACACAAACACACTGACGCACGCACGTACGCACGCACGCACGCACGCACGCACGCACGCACGCACGCACGCACGCACGCACGCACGCACGCA
>DWHP01006962.1:0-11177 GCA_018247895.1 Parnassius honrathi | reverse complement strand
AAGTGTAACTTGAATTAATATCAAAGAAAAAAAACAAAGAAAAAAAAACTGCATAAATAAAATAAATAAATAATTATAATTGTATAAGTTGATAAAAATGCTATGCAATAGCTTTACTGCGGCAGTCCCCGAGTGCCACATGTATTTTTTCCCCTAAACTCTTTACAGCGTGTATCCAGGTCGAAGCAGTTCAAGTAAAAGGGACTTACCGCATTACCAAGCACTTACTATTATAAATTGATAACTTCACATAAGACTATCTAAAAAGTGTTTTAAATTACCAGAGAGCGTTCACAAGGCCGTCCTGTAGGCTGTTATCATTCGTTTCAGAAAGGTAAATTTAAATTAAATATTTGAGAGCGTTAATTTTGTCTCCTCATCAGGCGAACGCGACGCATTCTTCGTGAAGTAATTAAACGGAGTGGAAGGGTTCCGGCAAAAGTAGTTTGTTTATTTCCCTAAAATTGCTTTCCCTATGAACTGAATTTCTCTTCGTTGTCAGCGGGTGCATCATACTTAATGATTTGGATTTGGGTCTTTTGATATATTTTAAATTACTTAATTATCTGCTTTTTGGTGTAAATAAACAGACTTCCATTTAACAGCATTACTACACCTTTAAAAATAGTCCTCTGAATTACTTACGGTCAGCCCCCATCCATGCGCGTCTGAAATATGCTATCTTGGCCACTTCGATGTAGGCTACTGTAAATACAACTCAGCATGGTAGTTATATTTTAGCATCTACATTTGTAACATATATTCAAGCAGTAAACTTTTAATATATTTAACCTTATCTAATATATTTAACCTAACCTGATATAAAATGTTGGTGAGTTTTAAAATCCGCGGCTGAGTTAGTAAATTAGATGGTGAATTATGTGTAAGTCAGTCAAGTAAAAATAACTGTTTTTATTTATTTGACGCTGTCTATGGAATTTTAAGTTGGCATTTAAAAAAAGACGAATTAGTTTATTAGAAGCTTTCTCATTTTTCCGTTGCTTATTTTTAAAATCAGAGGTTGGCTGGTTGGTCACAAAAATATCTGTGGTATGACTTATAATTCCCCTATACTATTCAGGTACTTCAAAAAACATATTCTTCGTTTCCTTTGTCAGGTCATAAAAGGCCGCTGGTGGACATGAGCCTTTCACATTGTAGAAGGGAATTTGTCTTCAATGACATGCTTGGCAAGTGTATGGGAATAGAAAGGATATCTATCTATTTTTACTAAAAACTAAAATAATATTACTATCGCTGCAATTTTGCATTGCTACAAATTTTGTATTATTATGCTACATATTACCTACATTTATTTTTTAAAAACCTACGAGCAAATTACGTAAACAAAATTATATAAAATGGTGTTCAATTTGTACTTAACAGAACTTATTATCAAAGAGCATTTTAAGTACTCAATTTAAATACGCCAATACATGTACGTATGCGGATATGGCGTTGTCCAATCAGACGAGTGTTTACATCGGTACAGGCAATAACCGAATGCAAATACCTAGCGTACAACGCGTTCAACGATCGGGCTCGCCGGCGCTTGGAAAAACTTTTAATACATACTGCACTAAAACCGACACAAACATAACCAATTCACGAATCTAGTGTACTTAATTAAATTTTTAATAAATTTGGAAAAACCGATGACGTAAAGATGACTGATGGTTTTTTTATCCGTAAGGATTATAAATAGAATTAAGTTATTAAGCAGTGATTGATTGTGAGCGGTGGTATTAAGCATTGTGAAAACACAAGCGGAAAATTCTTTTTTGTATGTTAATTCAGTAGAATCTGAAGAAAGAAAAACAAATTAAGAAATACGTATTAGATTATCAATCCCATTAGCAGATCGTTAATAGTGCAGGGGTATAGAAACAAATGCTAACGTTAATTGAAAATAAAGCTACTGTTATTAAAAATTCTGAAGGAAAGTGGTACAGAAAAGAACAGGGAGAGTGTATTGAGTGGTTTTCTTCACATCGTGTTGGGGATTTATTCTGTTTTGTGAAAGCATTACAATAGTTTCACGACATTTGTCGCTGTTCAAGGATAAGGCCTTTAATATAGGTATCGTTTTAACAAAGTTTTATATATCTTATATTTTGAGAATTCGACACGTCACTTGACTGAACAGTTATGGTCCGATAGTTTATTTAAGATTATAACGTTACTAATTAAGACGAGGCATGACACTAAACGCAAGTTTTATAATGCCTGAAAGTATATGATCCACTGCAGTAAACAAACCCAGAAAAATATATGATACTGTTCAGGATATATGCTAGGTGTGTTAAAAACATGATACCACTAATTAAATATGATAGAAAAAAATCACAAACATACCTCTAAAAGTTTCTTTTAACAAGTAAAAACCATACTAAAAGTTAGTTACGGACTATATACGTCCCACTGCTGGGCACAGGCCTCCTCTCATTTCTGAGCGGGTTTTAGGGCAAGGAATGGTCCGCCGCGCTGCCCTAAATGCGTGTTGGCGAACTTCACATTCTTCGAAATATTTTTTTCTTATTTCTTAGACATGCAGGTTTCCTCACGATGTTTTCCTTCACCGCCAAGCACGTGGTAATTCAGCACTTAAAATTGCAATTAAGAATTTCATTGGTGCCAGCGGGGATCGAACCCGGTTTGCTCGCGTATTGTGAAATTTACAGCGAGCGCTAACCATCTGATTTACTACGGCTTTGAAAGCTAGTGATTCTTATGTAATCCCATATAAATTTGATCAAGATCTGACTAGTAGGTTTTAAGTTATCCTTAATAATGCGTATTTACTTCGAATACATTGATGATGTTCTCATTTTATTTATTTTGAAGTCCGTTGTACAAAATTTTATATTTTATCTGGACTATGCCTCCGCCCATCTACTGTTTTATTTTCTTCTGTCCCCATTAAGGCAACCGCGGTTTAATAAGTAGGAGTGGATTATCTTACCCCGCCACTACACGATCAACTGTACGTTTTTATCTTAAAGACTCGAGTTCGAACCCGGGATCTATTGATCGGCAAACATGTTAATGACCCCTAGACCAACCAGGCTGTCAATTAAACGAATTACGCGCAGTTCATTCGTTAGTAGTACTACGTGTACGTCGTTGATATTGCGTGTCGTTTAAGTCGCGTTATTAATTATTACCACGTCGGAACTTATAAAAATAACACGAATTTTCTTAGAATAAGAGACATATTTCATACAGAGAAGTAAAACTTACTGAGAAAAGCGAAGCCATTGGCGCCATCATAATCGTGTATAGTTTTCTTTGAGTGACTGACTTACCTGAAACAAATTTATAAAATAACAATAATTAGAATGAGAAGATCTCAACAGCTTTCATATACCCACAAAACACCCAGTACAAAACACGCAGTACAAAACACGCAGTAAGCAGTTATTTTTCCTTGTTTTAAATTAAAAATTCTAATAACGAAATTGCCGCTTTCATACACCCTCTCTTAGTGTTTGACATTTTCTAATGGATATTCCGATATTTCGTGATCACCAGAGCTTCGGTCGTTAAACAACAAGATTGCACCACGTGATTAGTAGTGTGAGCTGGAAACCAACAATCAGAAGCGTCGCCATTATCATCATTATAACCCAGCACAAGTAAACATTCCTCCATCCTCATGTAGCGTAACAAAGCACGAAGTTTACTCAAACACACAGCAGTGGAGTACCAAGTTTTAGAATCACTGGCAACATGCACTGGTCGTACCTTGTTTATTAAGGTTGAAGGTACAAGTGACACGTAGATCTAAAGCTTCATGTATTTGTAGTGGAAGTGGGGGCAAACGCGTATGCGGTTCACCTGATGATAAGTAACTTCCACGCCAATGAACAACTGCAAAACCAGAGCAAAACATTGCAGAGCGAACATTGTGTTGCCAGACTTTACAATGCAGCTACAACGGACAAACAATGATATACTTAAGTATATATTTTTGATAAGTTTTTTTATTACCTGTGTCGCGTGTCAAAAAACAATGATGAGAATGATTTCCAAATGGGACAGTTTTACCTAATGAGGGACGGAATGGGGCTCATTGTGATCCCAAATTTTGATTCTGGTCTACAAGTCGAAAGTACAGCAGTGTAATATTTGCTTGGCAGGCACAGGATATCTGATGGCGACGACGAAGAAAGTTGTCTGTAACGAGCACATCTACCGTGGTCCTGCAGTATCGACAAGTTACAGGCGAGTCGCCTGCGATATTCTGGTCACTTTTGCGAAAACCTGTATATAACCTTGATCCCAAATACCTCAATATGAAAATATTCAGGATCAAACTTCGCGGAACGTTAAGTAATATCGATAGTATAAAATGTCATCCTTACGGGTACAAGCTTAATTTTTTTTTATAGGACAGGGTGCCAAACGAGCGCACAGTCCACCCAATGGTAAGTGGTTGCTGTGGCCCATAGACATCTATATCTATCCTCGATTACGAATCAAAATGCAGATGCGTTGTCACCCGTGAGGAGTAAGATGGAATGCCTGTAAAAAGGATCTCCGGTTCTCTACACTCACCACACGAAACACAGCAGCATAAAGCTGCTATTTTACGCTGCTATTCTGTGAGAGCATGGTCCTTCCCCGGTCGAGCCGACCTATTCATGTTGCTACTATACTAATAATATAACTGCAGCATGGCTCTATCACGTGTAAATAACGTCTGAGCGTAAAAGGAGTGTAAACTGTTAAAATGTGTGTAATTAAAATTTTCATTAAAACTGTTTACTGTTGATTCCGTTGGCTAGGATTGTTTATCCGATAAGTTCACTAGCACTAAGAAGAGATATTGCATTCCTTTGCATTTTATATCGCATCTACCACGGGAAGTGTTCAAAGGAATTGTTCAGATTAATTCCAGCCGCCAAATTCCACCACCGTAGATCGCGACAAAACTCAATATACTATCCACAGCGTACGGATGCTAGCGTTCCAATAATGTGCGATTTACTATGAGTTTTCTTGCTCGCACGTCTATACCAGCGATTTTTCTACTACGAGACATTTTGGGGACTTTCAAGAAATGAGCTTAATTCTTTTTAAAAGGCAGGCAACGCACCTGTAGTTCCCCTGGTGTTGTAGTTGTTGATAGGTGGAAGACGACATTTTCAACAAGTAAGCCACATGCTCGCTTGCAACCTCTTCTACAAAAAAACTAATACTATGTATCCGTAAGACAAAGGCGATAAACTTCACGAGTAATGGGAACTAATAAACAGGTATAAAATACGACGGTATATTAATTTGAAATAAATATATTAAAATGTAATGTATGCTAATTGTATAACTCGAACATCGTGATAGAAACAAAACAATCGATCGTGTTTACGATGAAGGTGATATCATCAGACGCGCCGTTCTGGTAATGGCTTTGCAAATGGACAACAACATTCGTTTTATTAAGAATTACCCGGTACGGGGAAATACAGACAGGATCTATTCATGTCATTGTATACCTAAATAATAATAACGTAGTAAAGGAGATACGCTTGGCAAGTGTTTTAACGACTGTAGTCAATAAATTATGTAGCTAAATAAAGAAAACACAATACAAAAATAGTTAGTTATAGGAGAATACATGGCAAATATTATACAAAGTATTTTATTACAAAATTACTTCAAGAATATGCACATTTTGAAAGAAAGTATTAAATAAATTCTATCTCGATCAAATAAGCAAAATATTATTTTAATGAGGAACTGCCTGATAAATGTTAGGTAAGTTTTATTTAAGACAATGTAAGAATCATCATTTTCGCTTCAGAAGCGCTGGGATTTAGTAAAAACAAACTGTCTGTTGGCGTAAGAGCCCTGACTGGAAACTGTTGTTAAAAAAATCACATACCCAGTTTAAGCTTAAGCAATTCAAGGGTGTACTGACCACGTTCCTCAACGGAGGAAACACCCCTGCTCATCCTGATCGCGAACCCTTAACGTGCAAAGGTTACACTCATCTGGGAAACTACGCACTTGGAAGAAGTGAAAATGCTCAAAGCTAGACAACTCCTTCCATTCATTGAAGATAGCTGTATGTCTTAGCAGAGAAGTACAGCTATAGCAGCGATCACAATAGATCTTACTGGTTCCAGTGATACTGGCTTATTCAGACCTGCATAGCTACTCGCTTTGAAAAGAGTCGTAAAATATCCATGTTAGTTATTGCTTTAGACTATACCAGGAATATAACAAAACGCGATCCTAAGCCACGTGCACCAACCGCCTTAACGTCTTAACACAGGGGTCTTAAGACAACTTTTTGAGACGGAAGAGCCAAAACCTACAGTTCACAAAATTGAGCAGTTTTTAAAGAGCCACTAAAATATTCAGTCAGTCAGTTGATTTAACATAAACGACTTTAAATACGAAATAATATTTATTCATATAAAAACATATACAAACAAAATAATTCATTTTTGCGTATCGAATTGGAGAGACGTAATTTTACATTGAAAGGGGCGCGTGCGCATTCTAGGTAGCCGATCTCTATATTAACAGATTGTCACTACTTCCTTTCACCCTTACTAAAAAAAAGACTTATTAAAAAGAGACAAACGAACGCACAATGATGATAAATTGATGCTGTGTTCTATAGTAACTACATTTATTCTCAAGAGTATTTCAAAATAATGCTTCGGCAGCTCAGATTAGCAAGATGAAACATCTTGTTGCTAATATATTATTAGCGTCTCCAGTTCTCTTCACTCATTACAATAGAACAACACTACGCTGCTATTTGGCCTTGGGAATCTATCGAAGCTTAGTCCTTCGAGCCGGCTCATTTACACTGCTATCGTTGCAGTATGAATGAGCCGGCTCGAGGAACCAAGCGTGGCTACGATGTGGCTCTATCCATACCACTTAAAATCCCCTGTTACTTGTACAAAATGGATGGGTTTTAGTATACTATGCCGTGTAGTGATAGTGTTATTATTCAACTGTTCAATTACATTCTGTGAATTTAACAAAACTCGAAAAAACCCGTTACTTTATTTTTAAAAATAGTCTGAGAAAAACTTCAACACTCCTTCTATCTTGGACATAGAAGTCGCTTGGTGCAAGGTCTATTGAACATATTCAAGCATTTTAAGGCCACTATTACAGAAGATTTGCAGTCATCACAACGGTGGCATAGTGTGTGAATTTTATTATTTTTATTTTTGATTTAAATATCCATTACTACCCATTCCCTTCGCTGCTGACCGTATGAGGAAGCTCTAGGTCACTCAGCAAGCTATGAAGAGGGCTGTGCTCGGGGTTTCTCTGCGTGATAAACTTAGAAAAGGGGATATCCGCAGTAGAACCAGAATAACCGACATAGCCTAACGCATTAGTAACCTGAAGTGGAAATGGGCCGGCCATATAGCTCGAAAAATCGATAACCGATGGAAAGAAAGGTTCTCGACTAGCAGCCTCATACGGGTAAGCGAAGTGGGGGTGGCCCCAACTAGATGGAGCGACGACCTAGTAAGACATGCAAAAAGTCAATGTATGCGGGTGGTTCAGGACCGCGCTTTGTGGCATACGGATGCCTTTGTTCAGCAGTAGATTTGTGAAGGGCTGTAACAATCATGATGAATGATAATGATGATGATGATACTATCGTTATCCATTACAGTATATAGGGCACTGCTAAAGAAAGGCCTCCCTATAGATTGGCTAATTTTTATTTTTTATAGAAAAAGGGTGACAAACAAGCACACAAATAACCTGATGATAAATGTATACTGTGTTCTATAGATCTACATCTATCCTCGATTAAGAATCAAATAGCACATGCGTTGTCACCTCTGAGGATTAAGAATGCCTTTCTACTGGAAAAAATAAAAATACAGCAGCAATGAGCTGCTGTTTTATGCTGGCATTTTGTGGGAGCGTGGTCCTGCCCTGGTCGAGCCGACCCGTTCGTGCTTCAACCGCAATATAGCTGCAGCGTGGCTCTACCACCACTGCCTTTTTATTTTTTAGTTGTTAAAAAGCTATCTCCTGATTCAGTTCGCCTCCATCGTCTCTTACGACACGCAAGTGGTGGTACGTGATGGTGGATATTTTTATACTACTATTACCGTATAACCGTATATGTCATCTTATATATAAAATATTCTGTCATTATCTAATTTGTTGTATTCACCCATTGACGCACAATGATATTAACCTGTGAGCCGACACTATAGCGCCGTATATGCTAACGCAATCGGCGAAAAGGTCAAGCGAACGAGTTCTCGGGTAAATCTCCGACATTCCCATCACTTGCAAAACGTATGCTGTGTCTAACGCACCTTTATTTGTTGATTCGCATCATTCAATTGTTTGTAATCCAATAGGAGATCCTTTATGCGATATTACTACTTAACTTTAAAAGGCAGTTAGAACTGAATACCCGTTTTATTGGAAACGAGGCATACCATCTTTAGCCTCAGGGGTGACAACGCATCTGCATTTTTATTTTTAAACGAGGATAGATGTAGATATCTATGGGCTACAGAATCCATTTACCATCAGGTGGACAGTGTGCACATTTGTTGCCCTTATTCAATTTAAAAGCAGACAATTTAAAGTCACAATAACCTTTACATTACTAACTTCAACCAACAGTGACCTTCACTGTTTTCGTAAATCGAAAAGAATTAGTAGAATGCAGTGAAAATTAAAAACATTAAGTGTGTAAACGATAATACGAAGGCTGATCCAACGTTATTTTGCAATGTAAATTAAAATAACAACCAACATTAAATTATTATACTTTATATCAACATCAAAACTACCTTAAAAAGATATCCATTTTATATCAATTTCATTAAAAACTTGACCTGAAACGGGCATTAAAATGTAATAAAAACGTCACGAAAACAGGATTACGCGATAAACGAGCCAACGGCTATGGATTCCACAGAACGAGAAAAAAAAACTACATTGCCAAAGTTTACATACATACAATGTCGTCGTATGACGACTTTGTGGCGCAGTGACTTAGCATTGAGTGACAGCGCTGAGGACCGCGTTTTCGAATCCCTCTAGGAACATATAACTGTATGAGCTACAAATAATTATTACTTGTCTGGATGTTTATCCTTACGCAATTTATGTATGTAAACTGCTTCCACTATAAATGAGAAAATCTTAGTATTTTAATTTCAAAAAAAATGTCGATTTACATGTTAAACTTCTGCTGGACTAAGGTAGAAAATGAAATTTAAAAAACTTGATTTATTTTATATATGGGTTGGAATTTAGGCAGGAACTACCTACTTAATCACCAAACACTTGTGGTATTGTAGATAAAGTTCAGTTGATGTATTCAGGAGGCTCAGGTGTCTTGTGGCGTTTCTTGGCGAAGGCCTGTGTTCAGCAGTGGACTTACGAAAGGCTTTAAAGATGATAATGATGATGATGTTGAGTAGTTTTTATAGATATTAAATGAATTATCATGTGTTAGCAGTGTAAGAATATCCATCGCCGCTTTTGATCCCGTCGGTTTTGCATAATATGGGAATTGCCAGAAAAAATGAATCTGAAAGATGGTGGTATACTATTAAAAAATAGAAGAAAGAAACATTAATTTTGCTAAAACTTAAATAGAAATTCTTTAAAATATAAATAATAGAAATTCCTAGTACAAATTACAAATTGGTAATAATGCTATGGTGTGATGTCAAAAAATTATCACTGATAAGGGATCCCTATCAGTGATAATCTGTTGGGTACCACAGCACCGATTTTAAGTCACAGTCGCATTACGCCACGTTAGAACCCATAACAAGGAGCATGGTAAAAGGTGCTTATATTTTGTTCTGTTTGGTGCGTCCATCCCGAGCGTGATGATGAAGATTAATCCCTCCTACAACGGGCGATGGTCCTTTATTGTAGAATAAGGGTGACAAAAGAACACACTGTCCACCTGTTGGTAACCTGGTGGTGGTGGTGGTTCATAGCCAACTACATCTACCCCTAATTAAGAATCAACACGCAGATTGCGGCGTCACTCCTGAGGACTAAGAAAGAATGCCTCGTTTACAATCAAAACGATCTCCGGTTCCCTACACTCACTATAGAACATAAACACCCAAAAAAATTACGCACAAATTTGTCGGCTCCACTCCCTAGTGTTTTAGTAGTATATTTGTACTACAACCATATTATACCATATTACAGCTGCAGCGCAGGTCAACCACGTACGGAAATTTTCAGTAGTGAATTTCTGCGGCATGATAAGGAAGGTTTTTAATTTTATTTTTTGTAACATAAAAATTAATGTTTGTTTGTTTGTTCGTATTTTATGTGCTGCGATACCGTTCATCAGATTGCGCTAAAACTTTGTCAACTTAATGCCTGCACTTGCGCAAATGTTACATGGGCATAGTACGATTAACTTACAGTAGGCGGCGTTTGTATCGTACTGGCAAATTTGTTTAAAAGTTATAACTTTCCAAATTTAAAACGATATTTCCCCAAAATTTTCTTCTACAAACTCTTTCTGTGATATTTTCGTCTGCAACGCTACAGGTATCGACTATTTTTTTTTAATAAAATACTTTATTTTCTATTTCTAGATGCCGTGCTTCAAGCTTCTGCTCTTTCTGGCAACAGTAGCGTTGACCAGTTGTGATGTCTCTGATATCCTAGAAGAACCCAAAACGGAACAGCCACCACCAAAACCGTACTCATTCTCCTACACCGCTGGGAGGTACCCTGGCCACACGGACAGACAGCACTCGGAAAGCAGTGATGGCAGCGGAGTAGTCAAAGGTAATTTTTTATTTGCTCTTTCGTTACATGCGATATCATTACACAGTACATAGTAGCATAATAAATGTGTGTTCGCTTAAGTATTTAGTAGAGACCTGCAAAATTTATTATTCTTTGAAATATTTGTTTTATAAAATTAACTCTTCAATCTAGGTAAGACACATCATTGTATTACTTGTTAGCGGAAGGTTGCATAAATTAAATCATTAAAGCACCATTATCAAACATCCCAGTTCGTGATATAAACATGTTAAAAGTAATAATAAAAATTATTGACAATTAACAAATAAAATAAAGTTATATAAAATATCAACTAATAATAAAAATGTCAGTTATCAGCTAAAGTCCTAACACTGTTGTCCTGAGTAATTAATTTAAAATTATATATATATATA
>DWHP01006961.1:0-11177 GCA_018247895.1 Parnassius honrathi | reverse complement strand
GCCGCGAGCGACCGGAAGCGGACGCTACTCGCCAGGGGCAGGGGCCGCGGACGGTAGCTGACGCCCGTGCGACGCGCGTCGCCCCAGCAGTACGCGAGGCTGTCGGCGCTCTGCAAGGCGTTTGACAGGTTTTCTGTACGTTGCTGGGGAAAGTCCGATTGTTGGCACCACAGAATATACGTTGTGTATGGAATTTATTTCTTCTTATTCTAAATAAAAGAATATATCGTTGATGTGACGCTCTGCTAACAATCTGTTCCGTGGATTGAGCTTACGGAGTTTACATGCTATAAGTCACCCAATTGTATCACACTCATCATTTTTGTTCAATTTTTCACTAGCTGTTTTCATTATGTTGTATGCTTCATCATCTCTCTCATACACCCTAGCTTTACGAGCATTCCTTTTAGTCCCTATCGGTTGAACAGATTCGTGCTCAGTGTTTTCCGAAAGCGAGACCTGAGAAATGCTTTCATCCCGTGATTTTCATCCTGTGATTGGACTGCTGAAACAAAAAGGAAAAGATAAAAATGTAAGAATTTTAAGCTATATCATATTCACAGATACCGTAAACGAAACATCAATTGAAACAACTTGCAAAGAAGTTCGACTGGCGGCGATGGAATTATCGGGCCTTATGATTTTACCATCAATATATTATAGGGAGTTTTAACAATAATTACAAAGGAACAACAGCGTTGTTTTACTTGCTATAGTCAATGCTGATTACTGTTTTACATATGTGGACGTTGGTTGGCAAGGGCGTATTTCAAATGGTGGCGTTTTCAAAAATACGTCCTTCTATAGATCCCTAGAAAACACACTTGCAATTCCCCTTACTTCATATTGCATGAAACCCTATACAACTGACCAGAATGTAGGATCTACAAAGAGACTATATAATTACCGACTATCAAGAGTACGGCGCGTTGATGAACATGCTTTTAGGCTGCTAGCACGTGTTTTTAGAATTTTTCGTAAACAAATATAACTAAAAGTGGAAAAAACTATTGTTGATGTTGTATTATGTTGTGTATATCTCCACAATTTTTTACGAATGCAACCAGGTTGTGCAACTTTTTATTCCCCCGATGGATGTTCGACACTGAGGATGCAAGTACTTCAATAAATATTCCTAGATCCTGGAGGCGGACTACGGAGTGTGACACTGGTTATAATAATATTTATTCAGTTCTAAAAAGATCTACAAGAACAGCTACTGCAGTCCGAGATGAATTAAAGGATTATTTCATGTCAGATTTAGACTGTGGTGCACCATGGTACTTGTAATTCAGAGAAATAAAATGAAATGAAATGCTATCGGTATGTACCCGGTTATAATTATTTTATTTATTTCGGATACCTTTTTATATTTTAATTTAAAAAAAAAGTTTCTGTGGGAAAGTTTTCTTATAGGATAGGGTGACAAATGAGTATACAGTCCATTTGTCCTCTATCCAGTCCATTTGACATCTGTCCTCAAATACGAATCAAAATGCAGATGCGTTGTTACTCGCGAGGACTAAATTGGAATGCCTCATTTCCAGTAAATGAGTCTCCACTTTTCTACACTCACCATACGAATCACAGTAGCGTTAAGTTGCTATTTTACGCTGGTATTCTGTGAGAGCGTAGTCGTTCTCCTTTGTTTGTATGAGGTAACACTTATAGGTAAGTGTCGTTCTAATTTCTAGTCACCCTAGGTAACAACCAAACATATTAAATTTCGAATTTATACTACTTTTAAGATAACAAACTACAAATAAATAATTATATAAATATACTTGCACTTTCTGAGGTACATCCTTCACTTTCTTCGGTTTCTCTAAGTGATATTGAGTTCAAAATAAATAAAAGTGACTTGTAGGCAAATTACGAAGATTCCTAATTATCTTCCGGACTCAGTCCTTTTCATCTCAACTTTTTGATGCTACTTTGAGAAGTATGACCTTAAGCTTTTTATCTTGTTTTTAACCGTTTTACATCATAATTATATTTTTGGTTCGGATGAATCAACGCGTCGTGTCTTTTTATTTTATTCGTGTAATCTTTGTGCTTGTGGTGCCACAATACTTGATATGTTCTATAATTACCGACAAAATCTAATTTTTGACTTTATCTTCTCCATTTTGTTTGCTTAAATGCATGAAATGTTGCTAGCAAACCCGCCAGTGAGAAATTAGAGTTCGCTAAAGGTATGCGCTGTTGTCGAATTCGTATTGCATGCGCTATGGTTGCTCAGGCGTGTGTTAGAGAAAGACGGAAGATGCACAGGGAAGCGCACTGGTCTAGACATAGAATGAGATGTATCAAAGCCATGAGTGTTTATAGGATACTGAAAAAGTAAATTAGATGAATTGTGATGCACTAGTTCCGTGGAGTTCTAGTTATAGTTTCATTCGAGCGGGAATAGCATCACGCATTTTTGTATTTTGATTTTGTGTAGAAGAATCAACTTTATCTAACAAATGATAAAACTGGATTATGCTTACATGAAATTTGCCCTTAAAATTATCTTCGTTTTCTGTTTGTAAATATACAATATATACAAAGACTTTTAAATTCTTCGATTACCTCCCTTCTTGTTATCCATTTTTTGATTCAACACCTGTTTTTAACGATGTTATCTCAATAATTTTTGCCTTAGAATAGAAGCAACGATCAACACAACCTCTGAACTCATGTTGCAAATGAGGAGAAAATCCAATTGAATTAAAGAAATGCGTAAGAAATTTATAGTATGTGCTGATTGCACCAAGAAAATTTTAGAATCGTAACTTGTCCCATAGATCAAAAATGTTACGTGTTGTTTAGACTATAGAAGTCATTTATTGTTTCAATTTGATTGTACGCAGTAGGCAAGAAACTTTCATCATGCGAATGGCCTATAAGATCAGTACATAACTTATATCAGATTGAGAATTGAATTTTAAACTGTAAAAAACCTCTGCTCAAATTACTAAGAGTAATAAAAATGGTAATTTATGTATGTTTGTCACGAAATTCCGGGAGGTTCGTTGTCCTCCTATTTTTGTAAGGATATACTGTTACAAGAGTTAAGAGGTGGTAAAGTGCCGATACGCGACACTTCACAACCCTCTTAACATTTAGTGTAGGTGTTTTTGAAAATGCTCTCTGTCTCATACCACTCGTATCGTATAGCAGTATCGTACGTTAGAGAATGTTGCAAATCTTGCAGGTAATTTCCTACATTTCCTTTTATAAGTATTGTTTCAATCGAAACCGTTTTCACCCCTCTAAACCATTACGAAATGAGACAACTTTGGTCTCATTAGATTCGTACACCTTAATCTAGGTCTGTGCGTTCTTGTTTAGTAATTCAGTTTAGATTAATTCAGTAAAAAATAAAAACGCCCCAGGAAGATTTTAAGTCAAAAATATAGATATTTAGATGTTAATAATTTATAGCGTACGCAATATTTCTTTAAAATAAAAATGTAAGGACCTAGTTTTCCATAATATCTATTTTTATTTCCAAAAATTATGAAAATTAGACTATGTTCACGGACGAGAAAACGTTATCTCTTTTTGTATGAAAATGTACAGCTTCACTATTCACTTAAATGATATGTCCTTGTTGAAAGCACATCAACTGTGTGCTCACTATAGGTGATTTGTGCATGAAACAATGGAAACCGTTAGAAATGTTGAGGAGCATTTCTGATAAAAGTAACTTGGTATTTAAGTTGAAGCAATTGTTTTGATTACGGGGTGTAAAAATATATGGTAAATATATGTTTAATCCAAGTCAATTATTTGGAACAATATTCAATGAATTAATAACACTATATTAGTTCTGGGCAAAATAATGCTTGGATTATAGCCAATATATTTCGTATCGTTATTATAATCGATATTTGGTGCCCACAAAATTATTGGTGTGGTTTGTTTCTAGTTTTGTATCTGAAACTAAGTGCGGTTAGCGATACGGATGGTTAAAATTAAAAATATAAAACAACAAACGCAAGAAAAAATTTAAACCTGAGTGCACATTTTGATTAATGAAAGTGAATTTAGTAATTTTTCTGTGCAATTTTTACTGATATGGGTCTATATCTACTATTCACATTTATGTTTTTTTTGGTGAGATTTTCCTTTATTATTACGCTACCTCCAAAAGGTCTGAGCTTTTTTTAGCTGACGAAAAGATATGGTTATATTTCCATCCATCGGCAGCCACAAAACCTTTCTGGGACTTTAGGATCGACCAAACGAAATGGGGTGATGGATTGCCTTGCATCATTTTTAATCACTTATAAGAATTTAATTAAGGAAATTAAAAAGCAGTATAATTTACAGTTTTTATGAGCATTTTGTATTTTACTTCTTACTATAATAAGTGGCTTGTTTTGCCTCTGTCTGAACCTCACTCCGTTATCTTATTACAATTTGGTATAAGACAAAAATTTACGTATTCATAAAATGAGCTGTGAACTAGGTCATATTCCGCTTTACGACTTACGTTGACGTCATTATTTTCACACCCATGGTAATTACTACTACGCTGGGAAATTAAGTACTGCCGTACGGGGCATATTATATTGTAGGCATATTTATCATAGTTGAATGACAATATGTATGAATACGCTGTCCTATAATTACTACAAGATTTCAAAAAGTAAAAAACATCCTAATTTCAATAGAGATGATGGGCGTTACTATCTGCTTGGGATCCTATAATTAAACAAATTAACCAAATTCCCAACCAAAGCATACATATGCAAGACTTCAAGATGCATAAGTTCATACTGTGTAGATCTCTACAGAAATTAATAATTTTAATCTGTGGGTAACCGCGGTTAACTGTGACATTTGGATGTTGAACAACTCGTAAAGTACTCGAAACGTAAGGAATATAAAAAAAAATAACGCAATAAAATTCTTAAAAACTTGTTTTATATAAATATGTAATGTTTGCGTATATAAAAGAAATCATTATGTATGTCACCAACTCTGATTCAGGCCCTACAGCTTTGAATAAATGCTTTTCTGAGCAGACGCAGGATCGCTATAGCGTCGATTGCTTATTTTCAATGCGGCTGCGCGGACACGGCTTATGTAGCCTTCTAAGTCTTCCAAGCAACGGATCGCCTTGGCTTAATGTAAAAATATTTATTGCACAGTCCTTAAAATCAAATCGAAATTAATAGGGAAGTTGAAAAATAATGTAGTCTGCAAATCCCTATATAATCCACTAATCCCAAATATTAAGTAATTTCATGACTCAAAATATATCAAACCCGATTTTCGTGCTACCAACATTACGGCGAAGGAAACCCTTTCGCGAAACGCATTTAACTTAACTAAACAATCTAATTACTTGTGATACATTGTGTTCTCATGCGATGGCTAAGTCAATCTCCATTTATTTAAAACATAAACGATTTTTAATATTGATATGGTCACTATAAGATGTTGTTAGGTTTGTTAAAAAATAACTTAAAATAGAAGGACCCTTAAGTAGGAACAGAGTAAATTAACCGACTTGGTATTACATGAATCTCATAACTCCTTACGGTAGAAGAACTGAGTTGCGAGACTTGGTTTTTTACGAGTTACGTTTTTGATGGCATTAGAATAATATCTTGAAACCTTTTTACTGAAAACGAGGCATTCCATCTTAGTCCTCACGGATGACAAAGCATCTGCATTTTGATTCGTAATCGAGAATATGTTGATGTAGATGTGGATGTCTGTAGGCCACAGCAACCACTTAACATCAGGTGGACTGTGTTTTCGTTTGTCACCTTTATGCTATAAAAAATAAACAAATGGAAAAGCTGCTATTTTTGGTACTGCTGAGCATAGGCTTTCATTCCATAAATTTTTGGGGTAGGGAAGAATTTACCACGACGCTCTAATGCGTGTTTACGGACTCAACGTGTCCTCGTAATATTTTTTTCGTTTTCGGAGAGAGGTGAGGAAGCTCATATACTTAGGATGTTTTTTTTCACTGCCGAGTACATGGCAAATCAGCACTAAATAATAAACTATTCGTCATATGTCCATTACATCCAATATAAGTCCACTGTTGAACGCTAGTCGCAGTGATACTGGTCTAATAAGACCCGCATGGCTATTCGCCCAAAAAATCCCTCTCAGCAATAATACCCGTAGCCAGTAGTAGGACGAGTATAGCTTCTAATTTAATTTTACTTTACTCTTTTAACCGACTCCAAAAATGAGGAAGTACTCAATTCAACTGTATGTTTTTTAACTTCCCGCCATGAAAATCAATGATTTTCAAAAAAATTGAGAAGTTATTGGTTTCATCCCGGTTTTCGTAAATCGAGTTCTCATAAGATCTTCACGTTTTGAGGTCTTAGGAAGTTTTCTCACTATATCTACGGGGATTTCCCTTCGTATGTATATGTGCGTACGTGTGATTATGGTGTGAATATGGCGCGGAAACGCGCGCGCGCGTGTGTGAGTGTGCGGCCTGACCGATCGAAACGCGGTTCACAGCATTCGAAAGAATCTGTTGTCATTAGATTTCATGTGCATTTGAATCAATTCGGCTCGGTAGATGTTGAGAAATCTCATAAATTAAATAAAATAAAAAACTAATCTATCGATCGATTGCAAAATCTAATCAACTCTTAATTTAAAAAAAAAACAAAATAAATTTAACCGCATCAACATCGGTTCATTCGTTCAACAATTTCTCTTGAAAATTTTATATATATAGGAGCGCTTTGAAATTAGCGGGAAGTTGCAAGGATGGCCTGTAGGGTCAACCGTATTTTTTATGTGTGTAATGTATGTATGGGTTAGCCGATTTTGATGATTTTTTTTTATTTGAAAGCTGGTGCTTCTTGTGTGTTTCCATATACACTTGATCCAGAGCTGACCAGTAGTTTTTGAGTTTTACTTAATAATGCGTATTTAATTAACTTCGAGTACATTCATGATGAGCCGTGGTAGCTCAGATGGTTAACACTCGCTGTAAATATAACAGAACGCGAGTAACGCTGGTTCGATCCCCGCCGGCACCAACAAAATTGTTAATTGCAATTTTAAGTGCTGATTTACCACGTGCTCGGCGGTGAAGGAAAACATCGTGAAAAACCTGCATGTCTGAGAAATAAAGAAAAAAAATATTTTGAAGACATGTGAAGTTCGCCAACACGCATTGGGGCAGCGCGGCGGACACTTCCTTGCCCTAAAAACACTCTCAGAAATGAGGGGAGGCCTATGCTCAGTAGTGGGACGTATAAAGGCTGTAACTTTACTTACTTTTACCGTGCTAAGACACAGTTAAATAGAAATTATTTTTTGATTTTTAGTTCAGGTTGTACTTATTATTCAAAGTTTGATTATATCGTTGTGGAAGCGACATGGGTTCTAAATTTTTAGCTTTTCAGTAAAATTTACGCAAACGGTATTTTTATTCATTGGATTTGTCGGCATTACCCGAACCATGAATAAATCTAGCACACCTAATCATAACCAACCGCAAGCGGCTGCACCTAATTTAAGACGGCTGTCTGTGCATTTATCATAACGCATAATCTCTATTGCTGATGCATAATACATCGTTCAAATTAAAACCTCGTTGCATAGCTGGTAATGAATTGATAACGTATATACAAATTGAAGGCTCCGTTGTGTAGTGCCTTTGTTTGTCCTTGTAAAATTTATGCATGTGAAATGCATCCAAGATACAGGAGAAAATTTTAGTGTGGGTGTAACGTTTTCTTAAGAAGTAATAAAAAATAAAGAAGAACAAGCATCATGATCTGTGTAGATTTTATTAGTTTTAGAGTTTTATTTCGCCGTTGCTCATGTAGAGGAGGGGGGGGATATTGCCATAGTTGCCACGCTTGGCGAGCGGGTTGGCAACCGCAGTTTTTTGTTATAAAAAACTGCGGTTCATCTCCGGTCAAACATCTCCGGTCTGTTTCCCTCTGTCGCCTTTTACTACATCCAAAGGACGACGTGGGATAGTGGATATTCTTAACCGCCACTACACGCTTTGTTTCCGAACACTTCGACCTGGCAACATAAAACGCACCCACCCTGAGAACTGACGAGAGGATCCTGAAGCTGGAAGAAGTGATAGACAAGTTGCACTGGAGTATAATCCGAGGATGGAGGACAAGGATTATGCAAGGTTCGAAGAGATGTGGAGGACACCTTGATTCTCGAATCCGGCAACTTGTATTATCACCGCACCCTCCCGGTGTGCACCATCTGTCCCAAGGAGGTGTTGGATTTATCGTCCACAAGTCTCTCGTTAACAACGTTGTAAATATTGGGAGTATGTGTGACAAAGGTTGCACTTTTTATACTCAGAATCACTAAACTGTACTCGCTGAAAGTCATACAGGGTTAAGCACCAACATCGGCATATCCCGATGAAGAGGTGAAGGAAATGTATGAGGATATACTTACAGCCATGCATTCCTCTAAATTTCACTATAAGATGTTAATAGGAGACTTCAACGAAAAACTAGGCACAAGAAAGAACGGTGAGCTGATAATAGGGTAATTTGGGATAGGGCCATGGAACCCTAGAGGCCATTAGCTGGCCGACTTCACGCAGAAAGAGGGACTCTTTCTAATGAACTCTTTCTTCCAAAAGCGGTCCCACAGAAATTGAACCAGGTTGAGCCCCGAGGATTCGAGAAAAAATGGAATTGACTTCACTATGACAACTAGACGGCAACTGTTCAGTGATGTCTCAGTGCAAGGGTGAAATCTGGCAGCGATCACTGAATGGTTATAGGCATACTGAACGTAAACGTTAAGTTGGAGAGGTCTCCTCTAATGAAGTCAACGTTCCATCCTCTTCGTGCTCTGATCCAAAGACCCGAAATCATTCGGCTCGAGTTACAAAATCGTTTTCATTGCCTAGAATATTTCTGTTCAGTGGATGATATGAATTACAAGTTCGTGGAAACGGTCTGAGCTAAGTTCTGCAAGATCCATCACAGAAGAACACAAAAACTCTCCGATCACACTACTAATCTCATGGCTGTTAGACGGGAGATGAAGCTGCAGTCGTCAGCAGATTTGACAGCATACAAGCAACCGAACTGCCGGAGCTCGGAATGCATGCGGCGGGACATACGCAACTTCAAAACAACTCGTATTGAAGAAGCAATTTAGCGGAACCAGGGCTCTAAAGTATTTTCCAGAGATCTGTCTCCAAGAAAGATCCTAATGTCAAAGCTGAAGACCGAGTGTGGCAACATCGTTTTCGGGAACTCTGAAATTTTATGCGAGATTGAGAAGTTCTATGAACAGCTATAAACGTCATCGTTGGAGCCAAACGCAAGTGTGAGTAACGATTCATGAGCAAGTCTTATCCGACACTATTCCGAGAATGTCCCGGACGTCAATCTGAGCGAGATTAGAATGGCTCTCCAGCACCTTAAAACGACAAGCTCCTGGGCGAGGATGGAATTACAGCGGAGCTTTCGAAAGTGTGTCTAACACCGGTACATAAAGTCCTTCAAAAGTTTTCAATTCCGTCCACCGTAGTGGCACTACTCTGGAGGCGTGGAGTAGAGGTGCGGTGATCTTGTTTTTCAAGAAAGGTGACAACCCTCTCTTGAAGTACTGCAGACCAATTTCTCTTCTGAGCCGCGTCTGGTTGTTGTTTTCGAGAGTCATTACAAATCGTCTCACACGCAGACTCGACTACTTCCAGCCTCCCGAACAAGCCGATTTCCGAAAAGGCTTTAGTACCATAGACCACATACATACTCTTCGGCATATTTTACAAAAGACGGAAGAGTACAATCTGTCACTTTTCCTGTGGTATGTAGACTATGAGAAAGCCTTTGATTCTGTCGACAGTGCTACAGTCCCGTCAGCAGTACTAAATTGATTGTCGTTATATCGCGGTGTTGAAGTGTTTGTACAGTAGGGCTACGATGGTTATCCGAATACAGAACCGGAGTACAAAACCTAATCTACTACAGAGAGGTGAAACACAGAGTGACGTTATATCCCAGAAACTTTTCAACGATGCATTGGAAGACTTACTACTGACTGACTTAATACTTAAAATATTATTTTTGAGGAGATAAGGAGTTGATATAGATTGAGTGGATATGGATCGTCTCAGGTATGTCAAAACAATAGCGCATACACGCATTTTGAACATTTTGTATTCTTCCTACTGTTTCCTATGAGAGGCTAGGATCATACACCAAGTCGCAATAATGCAAATGTGACAAGACTGTTACGAAGACGGAGCCGAATATTTAGTTTTAGAAAAGAAAGAATTTTGTAAAGAGATTTTAAAAACCCAAAACCTTTTCCTATTTTTTGTGCACGTGTTGTATAAACTTTACAACGTTTTAAAGCTACTGCACTGGAAACGATACGGTATTACCATCAATGGCGAATACATCACTCACCTTCGATTTGCCGACAATATAGTCATTATAGCAGAATCGCTGGAGGACCTAAGCACTATGCTCATTTACTTCAAAAGGGTCTCCCAACGTAAGGGTTCTAAGATGAACATGAACAAATCGAAAGTCATATGTTATGCCCATGTCACACCTACGATGGGGGTTGTTGAGAGCACTCAGGGAAAAAAGGTTCTCGAGCCTCATACCTGTAGGCATAGAGTATGGTGACCCCCTACTAGATGGAGTTACGACCTGGTAAGACTTGCAGGAAGTTGACGAATGCAGGTGGGCCAGGACCGTGTTTTGTGGCATTTCTTGGGGAAGGCCTATGTTCAACAGTGGACTTGTGAAGGGCTGTAATGATGATGATGATGATAGTTGTATTTCAGTCCACGGGATAGCAAGCGGATATTGTGACGTATACATGCCTACATCTATCCTCAATTAGTACTCAAAATGCAGATGCGTTGTTAATCTTGAGGACAGAGATGGAATGTTTCGTTTCCAGAGTAAAGGTCCTCCGGATAAACACTCACGATACGAAACACAGCATCATTAAGCTGCTTTTTTTAGCTTGTATATTGTGAGACCGTGATTTTTCTTTAGCCATACTAATTCATTCGTGCTACAACCATGCCACAACATTTCAAGATGCAGCAAGGTTTTAGCATTCAAAAATAATTGGGTAGTGTATTCTCTTACTTTGTTTAGATGGGATTTCATTCGAGTTTACTTATTTACCCTTATTTCGTTCTTAACGACACACTGTAATAAAGAAGGGACAAGAAA
>DWHP01006960.1:0-11177 GCA_018247895.1 Parnassius honrathi | reverse complement strand
CAAAATTAACACTTTAATCGCCGAACACCAATTAAAACTTAAAAGACACTAATAATTAATCACACTGATTCACTTTGCTTCGCTCCGAAGCTTCTCTTGTATCGCCAAATTTTGGGTTGCAGCGGCCGTCCAAACAGACGCAGAAAGTTCGAGTGTGGGGCTTCTAGAAAGCTTAATTCTTCTGTTCGATACTTGATGGCGCTGGGGGCATCAATTATAGCTTGCAACAATGTATAGGCCCGGTGGACTCCTTATTCGGAAAACATACATTAAGAATGAAAAGCAGGAAATTGTACATTTCATCGTTTAGTAGAAATAAACGTGTAGATTGACAAATTTTGAACATTTGTAGGCGTAGTAGATAATCGTAGTGGTAATCGAGGAATACGATCAATCATAACCGAAATCGTTTCATCATTAATTAAAACTTCTATTAACAATTTCATTGTTGCCGGCGAAGATCGAACCCGTGTTGCTCGCGTACTGTGATATTTACAGTGTGTGCTATCTCCGCTCTTATTGTCCAATGTGCACGTTGCGTTTTATTGAGTTGGCTCATTTGGGTTTGCGCCAACAACTCTCTCTGTCGAACAGTGTCGAACAGTGTCGAACATGAACGTAATTTTATTTATTGTGATCGTTTTAAGTGATTGTCTTTTGTTGTTGAAATACAAATTGTAAACCTAGAAATATACGGATGTATGACATTAATTTATTTTTAAATAATAATGAGGTGGGAAACTTACGGTATTTAAAGGAATATGTTACGCTGCTGATCGTGATGCCTCGTGTAGGAGGGGCGCACTTGCATAATGAGCTAGTTATCATTAGTATTGTAAAAGACTTTCAGACATTATATTCTGTGTTAATTACAGTTATATCCACTAGAAAGTAAAATATCCATATGCACCATTTCCTGCTTTTCATTGGTAACTCGCGTATACACATATATAGCGAGCCCTGAGCCACAGAGCTACCACCGCCCTTATTTTAATATGTAAATAAGTTATAAAACATCGGCAATATTTATCATTTTGAATTCTACCCTGCCAACTGCTACGCTCGATCGACTCCAGCCGCAGCAACATTAAATTGTTATTTATGGCCAATGTCGTTTTTTCTACAACCGAAAAAGGCACTTGCGTTCCGCTCACAAATAAGAGTAACAATGCACTCCCGTTCCTGAAGATGAAATGACTTCGGCAATTCGTCACAGCTACTTCGCTTTAAGGGTTGCTGTTTAACCGAAGGCCAAGACATGAGCCTTTAAATGATACCATATTACTATTATTTATACGTATATTAAACGTGGTAGAGTCATCCTGCAGCTATATTATATTTGTAGCACGAATGAGTCGGCTCGACCGGGGAAGGATCACGCTTTCATAGAATACGTAGGGCACTCAATAAGTTTTGAGATGCTCGAAATTTAAAAATGGAACGCTTACGTGTTATATGTTTCTAAAAAGAAAAAATACAACTCCATAAGCCAATTGCCCAATATTAAAAAAAAACAAAGTTCTATTAATTTTCCTGCAACGCTTCCCGCCCTTTTCATTTAAAACGATGGATCTTAACCGTGAACATTTGCGCGCTGTGATCTATTATGATTTTAAACTTGGTTTAACCGGACAATTAAGTTTACAATGGTTATAATCAGCATTAAGGGACTCTGTTCCATAACGCGCAACCATTTTTAGGTGGTTTGCTGAATTCAAAAGGGGTAAAATAAGCTTAAAGATGACCAACGAACCGGGGCCCCGCAAACAGCAGTAACGGCAGAAAATGTATGAACTACTGAAATGTGGGTTCGAGAAAACCCACGAATTAAATACACGGACG
The DNA here is from genome assembly GCA_018247895.1 of Parnassius honrathi. NCBI lineage: Eukaryota > Metazoa > Arthropoda > Insecta > Lepidoptera > Papilionidae > Parnassius > Parnassius honrathi. The sequence goes on along the minus strand of DWHP01006960.1, from coordinate 9,335 downwards.
TCGAAAAGATTGTAGGCATTAGTTCAGGGAGCATTCACACACACAGGGAGGAAGCTTTGTTGTCGATGGATTCCTCGTTTGCTCTCGAAAGCGAAAAAGAGACTCGTGTGGATTGGTGCCATTAAAATGCTTCTACGTTTTGAAAACGGGGCATCTAGGCGTGTTTCGAAAATCGTTACTGGTGACGAGACATGGATTGTCAATTATTATTATCAATATGATCCGGAAAATAAAAGGCAATCATAGGTATGGGTCAACTCAGAAGGACAGTTACCAACAAAACTGCAAAGACCTTGCAACGTCGGCAAAAAATGGTGGCAAGTTTTTTTTCGCGGAGCATTTGTCGACGTCAATGCTGGAAAGTTGTAGGGCAGTCAGCTCTGAATGGTATACTACAGTTGCATTACCCGAAGCTTTTCAAGCTGTGTGGGAGAGAAAAACAAATACCGGGCTTCGGGGAATCATGATGCATTACGATAACGCCTCTTCATGTACCTTCCTTAGAACAAAAGCATTTATTAAGGGTGTTGAAACTCTAAGTCACCTACCCTACAGCCCCAACTTATCTTCTTGTGATTTCTATTTGTTCCCAAAAGTCAAAGAAAAAATAAAAGTCAAGTTTTTTCAAGCGCCGAAGAAGCCGTGGCTGCCTAGGAAGAAGCGATCTTCAACCTGTCAGATCAAGACTGGCAAAAGTGTTTTCAGAGTTGGTTTAGGCGAATGGAATTATGTATATAGCATGATGGAGAATATTCCGAAAAGATGTAAAATAAATATTAATAGTATCTAGAAAACTTTTTGTATATCACAAAACTTATTGAGTTGCCTAAGTATTATGGTTGTAGCACGAATGGGTTGGCTCGACCGGGGTGGGACCACGCTCTAACAGGAATACCAGAGTAATATAGCACCTTAATGCTATATTATGCTGTATTCGTATGGTAAGCGTAGGGAACCAGTGAACCTTTTAACTGGATACGAGGCATTCTATCTTAATACTCTGGGGTGACACGGGTAATAAATGTAGATGACTATGGGCCACAGTATCCACTAAACATTACGCAGACTCGCTCGCGTGTCACCCATACTATATAAAAAATGGAACTGATGCATATAATCAACACAACTTTAGACCTTGTATTCTCATTCTTAAAATTCCAATTTCCAGAAACCTCAACTGCAAAAACGTGTACATTAACCTCTGATCTAAGTGAGCTTCATGTATTTAATACTGAAACACATGGCCCTGCACTTAGCGACGCGTGAAAACTCCAATTACGCTTCTGCTGCGCACGGTGAAATTCTAACGTTTATAACACAGCGAAATATGAACTTTAGCCTGTGACGATATGAGCGAAAACTGCTACAGTTCGCTCTTCATGGAAAATATTTATGGTTATTATACTTGGCGCTTGTTCCGAACAAACTTGAAATAGAGTTTGCTGACCCTAGCTCTAAAGCTAACGATGGAATTGTGAAAAACTAACGCAGCAGAGCAGCCTTTTTAAATTGGAAACTTTTTGGAAATCTTGGGATATGCTGAATCAAAACTAAACTATTAAAAATTGAGAAAAGCTTTTTGTATAAAAGCAGACAATGACGTTATGTGATAATGATATCGGAGACGACTTTCATTTCCGTCTATCGGAGGAAATAATTTGTGCGACTGCTTGCGACGTGTTATTCTATCGCAACCAATGCTAAATTTCAGGAGTCAAAAGCGGTTATAAATTCTTATAATTGAAATAACGTATTTACCATAACAAAAGTATGTGTGATGCGAAAAATTTATTTGGTGATTACAATTTATAGACATAACTTTTTTATAATTATTCAATTTGTATACTAACATTATTCTTAAACAATCTGCAACCTAACTTCAAAACACTAAATGGTAAAAATCCTTAATGATTTCTTTAATAAATAATTAACTTCAATCAAGGATAATACTTTAAGAATACAACACAAGGAGCTAGCTACGTATTCTGCTAAGTACGTTCCTTGCCTACATTTTTATCTAAGCATTACTTCCTCCAATAAATGATCCAACGCATAGTGCACTGCGATGCGTGTGGCTTATCAATTGCGCTGAGAACAAGTTAATCTCGAATAATGTCACTATCATGATACTGATTATTTATATTATTTAATTATTTGCATCGATGAGTTGCGGGCATAATAAGCCATACAATAAACGTTGTAAGAGACTTATATGATGTATGGAAATTGTAACCGAAAACTATCGCGAACGTCTCGAGTTGTGAGAAATGAGAGGACGCCTTCCGGGGCCTGGCTGTGTAAGAAGTGTATAGGATGTAACATTACCTTACAACATACCCTGATATAAAAATATAGCTTGAACGAATACAAACGACCAGTTGACCAAACAGTTACCGTAATTAATTTTGCTTTTTAACATTGTTGTTTTACAAACTTAGAACTTACCGATTTCTTCACGAACGTATTACACGTTTATCTGAAAATAAAAAATATAAATGAATAAAAACGTTTTAATAATTAACGTGTAAAAAATTACTATTTCTAAACGATTTAGCTAATTATAATTTAGAGCGATTTTGATCCTAATAAAAACACTGCGTACGTCGCCACGTAAAAGAATCCACTACTGCATATCATAACGTGAGAGTCGAAAGAGGCGACAGAGGAATACAAGAGAATTGTCCGATTAGCTTAAGAGCCAGTGGGCGGCAGACTTACGGTATTTCAATATGCTTCACATTTTTTTTCAGATAATACCCTATACTTGAGGTACATGGAATGGGGACTCTTTAGTTTGACTGGCGGTCGATATAGACACTCAGTTGTAAAAGGTGTATAAACAAAGTGACAGTAGCCTGATGGCAGGATGCGGACCACGAATTCAAAAGTTCATGGGTTCGAATCCGCCATCCGACTACCTACTGTCGTGAACCACTTCTAACACAACCATTTTAAGCTTACCAGGATTGATTACAGGGAATTGCATTGCTAGTATTTAAAAAAAGAATCTATGCCGGAGGCCTATGTTCGGCAGCGGATTTTAATAAACTGTATCGGTAACTTATATACACAACAAAAATGTTGACTACCGTACATTGCCAAACCGTAGTACATATGAGCATCAATAACAATAAATTGACCGTGTAGAGACGGTGTAAGAATATCCACTGCCCCACACCGTCCCGAGAGTGTCGTAACAGATAACAGAGAGAAGCAGATCAGGAGATTATTTACGAGGTAGAGCCACGCTGCAGTTATATATCATATTACTAGCACGAATGGGTCGGCTCGACAGGGGCAGAACCACGCTCTCTCAGAATACCAGCGTAAAATAGCAGCCTAATGCTGCTGTGTTTCGTATGGTGAGTGTAGAGATCCGGAGACCCTTTTTACTGGAAACGAGAAGTCATTCTATCTTAGTCCTCGGGGTGACAACGTATTTGCATTTTGATTCTTAATTGAGACTGTGTGCTATTGTGTGCTATATGCGTTTATCACCATGATAACGACTAAATAAAAAGACTGCGGTTGCCCACCCTAGCATGGCAACTATGGCAATATCCCCCCTATAAGTCAATCCATAGGGAGGCCTGTGTTCAGCAGTGGACTTTTGATAGGCCCTAACGGTAACGAAACAATCAATAAAGTTAATAAATAAAATTATAGGTTTAATTAACGAATAAATGAATGATTTTGATTTATTCGTCACTATAACACAACGTTAACTGGAAACTAGACTATTACAAAACTATATAAACAAATTATCAATACAGAAATATAGGGTAGCAGAAACAATAAAATGGCTTGGCATCTGACCCAGCATAATGTTGAAGCAGTGTTGCCACAGCCACAGCGTTGCTCTGTCGGTGCCTTATATTTACCGAGCAGCTGCCGAACATATTTCTTTCAGTTTAAATAACTCACCAGGCAGAGAAGGCGTTGATATTTTGACCCAAACAAACAAGCGCACAGACCACCTGATGGTAAGTGGATGCTGAGCCCCATAGATATGCAGGAATCAAAAATGCAGATGGGTTGTCGCCCTTACAGACTAAGACGAAATGCCTCGTATCCAATAAAAAGGGTCTCCGGTTCTCTTTACTCACCATCTGCTATTACGGGTAATCTGACATTCTGTGAGAACGTGATACTTCCTCCGTCGTGCCGACCCATTCGTGCACCAAACATAGTACAGCTAAACATAACGTTACTTAATAATATTTTTACAAATTTTAATAATATTTTCCACATCAATCTGCGATTATATTTCCAATCCGCATTATTGTTGTGGTAGCCGTGGTAACTCAAAAAGCGATCGCCGTAAATATCATCCATCACAGTATGCGAGCGACCCGTGTACGACCCGTAATTATTAAATACAATTTTAAGTGGTGATAAAAACCACCACGGATCCACATGGTCAGCGGTAAAGAAAAACAACGAGAAGAAACTTTCATGTCCTCCATGTGAAGTTTGCCAATACGCATTAGGTGGAGTAGCCCGGTGGACATTTCCATGCCCAAAATTTCTGTCAGAAACGAGTGGCCTATGCCCAGGAGAGCGACGTGTATAGGTTGTAGCTCTTGTAAATTTTTATCGATAATCCGAAAAGTTGATGATGACATCAGTACAATAAGCTCTAAAGAAATAAATTAAAAAGAAAACAAACAATTTTTTAATACCTTGCTAAGACGGAAACCTACCGATATTATTAGATACGATAAGATAGTTATGTGCATAAACGTTGTGTAAGCGAAGGATTTCAAAGAACTCGCTCTAAGAAGCGATCAGTTAATGGTTCGGGATGGGAGCTAAAAATAAACTCAAACGAGGCAAATTATTAGGTCTCGCTCGCGTGAATGGTCTAGGTTTTGCGTTTAGTGCTCGCGAGGCTAATGGATAATAATAACGCGATGTTGAACGTTGGGTTATTTTTGTGTAACATTGATTATAGCCGTAACATGTTTCTTATGAATTATTTCGACAATTCTTTTTTTTTTCACCGTTCTTACTTTTTTATTTTTTTATAGGAGAGGGGCAAAGAACGCGCGGCTTGCCTGATGTTAAGTACCTGATCTTACTTAACACCAGCAAAAAAACTTGCGTTTTATTACTGACGCTTTAAATGAAATCTTATTTTAGAAAATATACAGAAGATTCATTGGAAGCCTTATCACACCAATAGCCTTTTAGTTCATTGACTGATACTCATTACTCAGAAGATATGCCTGAACTCACTACAACGGGCTATCCTTGTAAAGGACTTGCTGTTTTATAAAATTTTCATTCGACAGAATTACCAGTAGGTGGGTACCTTGACTACCTCGTTGGTCTAGCGGTCGTAAAAGCAATTGCTGATCATGAGGTCCCGGATTCGAATCCCGGGTCGAACCAAAATCAGTTTTTAGGTTTTTCTGTCAACAAATTCTCAATAGCAAGTCGGAGTCAGGAAGTTGGCGGTGTTTCCCCCACGTGCCTTGGAAAGCACGTAAAGCCGTTGGTCCTGCGCATGATTTCTCTCCGGTCGCGTCGGGCCATACACTTGGGTTTTATCAATCCTGTCCCGCACACATGGCTCCATTTGCGTCTCCGTTCCGCGGTGACCGAAATTCGGTCTAGAAGACATTGTTATTATTAGGTAGGTACGACCGTCTTACTTATTTTTACTGTCTTACATAAAAAAACGTGGTCTGCTGTAGCTAATTTTTTTTAGCCTATAGGTTTAGCTAATAATTTTTCTCGTTGAACAAAATTACAAAAAGTAGTTGTAAAATCTCTTACCAAAACCTAATGAAGGTCTGAAGCGTGCCTACCACGCTCTCACAGAACAATGTTGTAAAATTACAGCTTAATACTGCTGTGTTTCGTATAGTGGAGTGTAGAGAACCTGAGACACTTTTTACTGGAAACGGGTGAAACAACGCATTGGCATTTTGATTTTAAATCGAGGATACATATATATAGATATCTATTGACCATAGCATCCACTTACGATCAGGTGGACTGTATGCACGTTTGTCACCCTTTATATGTAAAAAAGCTAAAGCAAAATATCATCATCAAGTTACTAAAACACTTGCGACAGAGCAATACTTTTGAACATTGTTAACGAATCAGACCATGCTCTCTACGGTATCTTATTTATATTTATCTGTCAAACAATGCCCCATAACGGGGCCTATAACGCATACCCAAACCTGCTGGTTTGCTTTTACGCAAAAAATCTACCAAGCGCAATTCTATAAGACACCACCGTGAAAACGTCAAACCAGCGATTTCCCTTTAACTGTTTTCGGTTTGTTTCACTGCTATATTGATTCTGATTGTCACGTCGATCAATTGTCTTAATTTCTCGATGTGACAATCAAAATCAATTCTTCGATCTTAATTTTAAGAAAGTAAACAATAATTATTATTTTTTTTGAAATAAAATTATTAATTAATTCGCAACCTTCCGCTAACTAAATACAATGATGTGTCTTACCTAGGTTGAAGAGCACCTCCCGCTCTCCCTTAATTGCGTGCACTAATTCCGTCACCACCAGTCCCAACACCACTACTTCTGGCACCACTACTTCCAACACCACTATTCCAGGAAAGACACACTATCGACGATAATACGACACGTGTTTCGCCCCTACACGAGGCATCCTCAGGTGATGTAGACTCTACGGCGGCTGACCGCTAAGCACTTAGCACTCAGTAGTGGTGCCGGGACTAGTGGTGCTGGGACTAGTGGTGACGGAATTAGTGCACGCAATTGAGGGAGAGCGGGAGGTGCTCTTCAATCCAGGTTAGACACATTATTGTGTTTAGTTAGCGGAGGGTTGCAAATTAATAAATAATTTTATTATAATGGATTTCCGTAAAGTAACGCCTGATTCTATCATTTTTTTTTTGTATTCTCACTTGCGGCAGAAGCTCATCTAATAATACCTATAAACATATCAATAAAATTGAAATGTCGGTAATATCGAAATAAGTAATGGAACTTGAACAGGTAGGAAGCAATGCCAGGAGTGATCTAGGCTTAGATGATTACCTCAAATATAAATAATGCCACATAAAAAATACTATCCAGGCAGGGTCGGAGCGGGTGGCTTCTATAAATACTCCGCAAACATAAGGTGGAAAGTCCGTCAGTTATTTATTTTCCACCCTGCCACAAACCGGCAAATGAAACTGCGCTTTCCCAATTAAGAACCGAATTTACGTGCTGTTCCTAGCACAAGCCTTTATAATTGGACAGTTGATGCACATAGCCCGTTAAAACGTACCTTCATTTATATAAATACGTTCTATTCTACAGAAATAAAACGTAAGCAAAAAACTTAGTATAACTTTTCAATTTATGGTTAATATTTTAGAGTAGCAATTTTTTTTATATTGTACCTTATATTCCTATTACAGTGAACAATTTACCTTACCGTGTAGTGGCGCTGTTAGAATATCTACTACCGCTTATCATCCCGTGGGTGACGTAAGAGGTGACTGAGGGAAACATATCACGTAAAAACTGCGGTTGCCAACCTGCTTGCCAAGCGTAGCACCTATGGCAATTATCCCCCCTATGAGACAATCAGTGTGAGAGACCTATGTTCAGCACTTTGACAGGCTTTAACTTTAGCAACTTTAACAGACTAACAAGCTTTAACGGTAACGAAACAATTCACCGTGTTCAAAGCAGCGGCAGCTTACAAAAATATGCACGGCGAGCGATAAGACCCCGAGCTACCACAGCCTATTTTATTCTTCGATTTCTATTTTTTTTTAACTAATTTTGTTTCGCTTCTTTATTATACACATACAAAGAGATGAAATAACAAAGAGACACAACTACGAGCTCACTAGTCTTTCCAAATTATCCACCAAATGAAGTATATGTAAAACTAGCTTTAAAATCTACGAGTATTATAAATTTTGAGCTGTCATACAGTACGACCCTAGAGTATACAGAGTTGTTCTATGGTTTACATTACACGCTTGGGACGCATGATTTATTAGTTCCCGAGTTACCCCAAAGTCTGCCGCACAAGAAACTTTGTTCTGTATTTGTAGTAGATCTTTGAAGCCTCCTTCTGCAACTATAGCTCACTGGTCTGCTTAGAATACCTGGTAGATCATAAATCAGAGCAGTCTCACAATATTGGAGTGGACAGGGCGCTATCTAATCCCAAAATGGAGATAGGAGCAGTCCACCTCATGATAAATAGTTACCGTCTGTAGTCCGTAAAGTCAAAGGCCAACCGACTTCAACCAAAGAGTGTCACAAATACGATACGATATACGATAAATACGTTCCTTAGAACTTAGCTTAAATAGCTCACGCCCTGTTATTATACTGGGTAGCTTTCTCTTCAAATCGAACGTAATGACTGTTCGATATAACTCATAACTTTTATTGTTAAATAGCCAGACGAAATAATTACTTGGCTGTCTCACCTACGTTTATTATAGAAGAGGGGACAAGGCGTGCGGCACACCAACGTCGCCCATGAAGTGTTGTCTAAGTTTGGATCGCTCGTACACGTGTACTTTAAACAAGCGAAATGCATCCTTGGAAATTTAAAACGTCATGCAGATAACACATGCAAGTATCTGCGAAGACACACGCATGAATATTCAGCGCAACGCAGTTCGTTAGTTGATCGTGAAGCTTCCTCATTAGTATGCCAAGGGTATGTAAAAACAGGAGTTAACTGTAAAACGTATCTAACTAACTATACCAACTTATTTTCAGGCCGCCTATCATGCTGCAAAAAATTAAATACAAACTATAACAACTAAAAAAGGAAAACAATTTGCACATTTCGCAGAATAAATCTTTTTTTTATAAAATAAGGGTGACGATAAACGAGCACACACTCCACCCGATAACAAGTGTATGCTGCGGCCCATAGACATCTACATTTATCCTCTATTAAGAATCAAAACGCAGATGCGTTGTCACCCCGAAGGACAAAGATGGAATGTCACGTTTCCAGTAAAAAAGGGTCTGAGGATCTTTACATTCACCATACGAAACACAGCAGTATTAAGCTGCTATTATACGCTGGTATTCTGTGGGAGCGTGGTGCTTTCCCGGGAGAGCCGACCCATTCGTACCACAACCATTATAAAGCTGCAGCGTGGCTCTACCACTTTTTTTATAGGATAGTATGACAAACGAGCACACAGTCCACCTGATGGTAAGTGTTTGCTGTGGTCCATATACATCTACATCAATCTTCGATTACGAATCAAAATGTAGATGCGTTTTCATCCGTGAGGACTGAGGTGGAATGCCTCGTTTCCAGTAAAAAGGGTCTCCGGTTCTCTACACTCACCATACGAAA
>DWHP01006959.1:0-11177 GCA_018247895.1 Parnassius honrathi | reverse complement strand
GTTCGCCAACACGCATTGGGACAGCGCGGCGGACACTTCCTTGCCCTAAAACCCTCTCAGAAATGAGGGGAGACCTGCGCTCAGCAGTGGGACGTATATAGGCTGTAACTTTACTTTACTTTTATGCAAGCAAGCGAAGATGGTAATTCACTTAGCTTAGCTTGACAAAGTCATATTCACTCTTATCATGAAGACACCTACGTTATGATCAGATTATAAAACAGATTCAAACGTGATAGAGCCACGCTGCAGCTATCTCATTATTGCTAGACTAGACTCGTCATGCCAGAGTAGGCTCGACCGGGATAGAACCACGCTCTCACAGAATACCAGCGTAAAGTAGCAGCTTAATGCTGCTGTGTTTTGTACGGTGAGTATAGAGAAGCGAAGAATCCTTTTACTGGAAACGAGGCATTCCATCTAAGTCCTCAGGTGTAGCAATGTGTCTGCATTTCGATTGGACTGCATTGTGTATGGACAGTATCGACTTACCATCAGATGGACCGTGCGCTTGTTTTATTCTATGGAAAAAGAAATTGTCAAACTATTCCACTCTCCAGCTGTACGCGTTATAAACCACAAATCAACCGTGCATGTTTACCGTAAACTACCGGGCATTTGACAGATTATGGCGTGGAGAGGTATTAATTCATGACATTCCTGCGCACACTCTCCTTTTATAGTAAGCGCATATTTCCCCTTTATTATAAAAATAAAAACTATTTTGTGTAAATTAAACTCCTAGAGCCATGGTGGCTCAGATGGTTAACGCTCGCTGTAAATATCACAATACACGAGTAACCCAGGTTCGATCTCCGCCGGCACCTATGAGACTGTTAATTGCAATTTTAAGTGATGATTTACCATGTGCTCGGCGATGAAGGAAAACATTGTGCGGAAGCCTGATTATCTGAGGAATAAGAAAAACATATTTCGAAGACACGTGAAGTACGTCAAGAGAATTTGAGGCAGCGCGGCGGACACTTCCTTGTCCTAAAACTTTCTCAAAAATGAGGGGAGGCCTGTGCCCAGCAGTAGGACGTATATAGGCTGTAACTTTACTTAAAACTCCTACTAAGCTCCTACCTCATACCTTATTGGTACAAACGAACTTAATGTCCTGTAGCCAACTTCAAACAAAGAAAGCTAGAGATGCGTTATCACCACTGGGATTTCAGATGGAATGTTTTATAATCTGTTATTGCTTCTTACTCTATTACACTGGCTCTCTATACCGTTCACACCGGAACATAGTGGTGCAAGCCGCTGCTACTTATCGGCAGAATTAGGGAAGTGGTACGTAATCAGATGATCTCCTAGGCAAAAAGAAGTCATACCACCAACTTTAATGTAAAGTAATTGATTGCAATTGAATCAAAAAAAATACCCTCCAGACAGAATTTCGGTAATGGCGGCCATCCTCAACGCATACTAGCCATCGGCACAGGACAGGATTATTGTGCCCGAATGTACGCACGCACAGGTGCACTCTCCATTCCCCTATTCACATAGTCCGATGGGACGGTGAGTCGACACAATCGGAGAGAGGTTATATGCAGGGTCAACGGCTTTACGTGCTTTCTCGGGCACGGGAGTGGGACACCGGTAACTTCCTGACTACGGGCAGCTACTGTGAATTTCTTAATGTAAAAACTCAATAACTGATATTTTTGGCCCGACCCGGATTCGAACCCGGGGCCACATGGTCAACTGTTGCACTAACGCAACGACTAGACCAACGAGGCAGTAATAAGTTAAAGAATGCGCTGATACGACACTAATAAGTATCGTTAAAAAACCAGTTATAAATTATATTGAGGTATCGATATATTCAGATTTCATTCTCTGTCATTTATTCAGTAGATTTTATAATCAATATTATATTTACTGCCAGCATCATAAAATTCTTCTCTTCTCTTTTAATCTAATTAGTTTCTATCTACAGTTAACCATATTTCTGTTCCATAACATCATGTCCCACTAATATGATCCATAAATTAGTAATTCAGTACACGATTTATTCTTTAACGAATAGTATATCACAAAATAATGCTTCTCATTTATCAGAGAATGATATCGAACATCGTAAAACAAACCGTCTTTTCTATTTCATAAAAAACAAATCGGATTGACTCGTAAACCGGCGATCATGTCATGTTCATCCACCATCGACATATATATAGGGTCGTAAAAGTTACCCGCTTTAGAGGAATAGTGCGAGCATTACGGTACTAAAATGAACCTTACCATGCTGTTTTAAAGCGTAATTTGGAACATCGACACTTTTGCTGACTTAAATTTTTCAGAAACTTTAATATTTTGGCATATTATTTTTAATAAGACTTGACCAGCTACATAGCTCGCTGAACCGATAATCGAATGGAAAGAAAGGTTCTAGAGTGGCACCTTCGTGTCGACAGGAGGAGATGAGGCCCCCCCCCACTATTCGAAGTGGTAAAACATGCAGGAATTCACTGAAAGTAGCTAGCTGACTCAGGACCGTGCATTGTGGTATTACTTCAGGGAAGCCTTTGATAGCACTAGACTTGTGAGGGGATGTAATAATGATGTTGGTATATATGTAGATAATTTAATCATTACTGAATCATTACGCCATATGACATGTTTATTTTTGTAGAAGAGGGGGCAAACGAGCATGCGGCTCTCCTGATGTTACAATTATAGTCAAAAGTAGCTTTATAAAAATACATTAGTGGCTAACGTTAGAAATATTTTGTACCTTCTGACGGATAATAAGCAATGCAATTGCAAACAATGCGTCGCTAGGTTCGGTATATAGAATGAATGAAGAAGGAGTGCCAAAGCGAATATATGCTGCAGAAATGAGTGGCAGAGTATGTAAGAGACGCCCTTGATGGAAATTCATCGACCATAAGTAATATAAAGTTACAGCTTATATACGTGCCACTACTGGGCACAGGTCTCCTCTCATTTTTGAGAGGGTTTTAGGACAAGGAAACATTCGCCGCACTGCTCCAATCATGGTTGACGAACTTCACATGTCTTCGAAACATTTCTTTTATATTTCTCAGACATGCAGGTTTCCTTACGATGTGAACGCCGTACGGGTGGTAAATTGACCAAATTGACAACATATTGAAGATCAGCCAAATTGAACGTGAAACCGTGATTAGTTAAGTTTAGTATATTGTTTATTTACACGTATGCATCTGACGTGTACGTGTATGTTGTAACATTTGTGCTGAGTAGATGCCATTTTAGTTTCTAAATTATTTTATGTTATTTGATTTTACTTATATTTGCAAATAAATTGTATTATTGTGAAATAAAGACTTACTGTTTACCAACGAGTAGTTTACACTTTGCGTAGATATATAGATGTGAAAGAAGCAAAAGTGGTGTTAGGAACGTACCAAATGAAAGTTAGTTATGTCTGTTTATTACTGCGAGTGATAGGCTTGAGAGTTTATGTTACGAAATATATGATACTATGAAATATATACAGTACAAAGAAAACTGTACGATATTTTACTTAAGTAAGAGTGATTACACTGACACTTATTATTTTCCCCAGATATCGACAAAGTAAGACTATGGAGCAGCGTAGTATGAGAGTATAAGTGAAGCCAAGGAAATCTTCAGTACCTATGGCAAGATAACCGACATATTAACTGATGGACCACAAAACCTCTCTAAAAACACCTATTCCCAACAAGGATGATTTAATTAGGATGTTTTTTTTTAATTACAACTCAAGGCAGTTGTAATTAAAAAAAAACATCCTAATTTAAATATAGAAGATGGCTAGGTATTACCATCTGCTTGCGGTCCCATGATTAGTAAAATTAAATCTAAATCCAAGCATATTACTGCAAGATTTCAAGATACTTTAACCCTTAATCGGGCATCACAAATAGGATAGTTATAGAAGTGAGCAGACTTTCATATGTTGTTTTTAGTGGTTCCATAAGTATATAATTCGGTTTTCTTTTTTTTTACTTTTGATTTTTTTTGTTTTGGAAATTTATGTGGGAGCTATTCTACCATTGCCCAAGTAGAGCTACGTATATAGATATAGACGTAAAAAGTTACAGCCTATATACGTCCCACTCCTGGGCACAGGCCTCCGCTCATTTCTGAGAGTGTTTTAGGGCAAGGAATTGTCCGCCGCGCTGCCCCAATGCGTGTTGGCGAACTTCACATGTCCTCAAAATAATTTTTTTCTTATTTCTCAGATATGCAGGTTTCCTCACGATTTTTTCCTTCACCGCCGAGCACGTGGTAAATCGGCACTTAAAATTGTAATTAACAATTTTCAAGAACCCGGTTTGCTCGCGTACTGTGAAATTTACCGCGAGCGTATAACCATCCGAGCTACCACGGCTCATTAAGGGATAAATTCTTATGAGAATGAAACACGTAATTCATACTTATAAGCACATAGGTAGTTAAAATTTATTTGAACTATAAAACAAATTAGTAATCTAGTGACCACAAAATGGTTAAAACCTACCTCACCTACCTAGGTTGGTACACAGGCGCAAAGTAGCCAGTATCTCGCTATTTTACAGGATACATTTTGGAGAGTGAGCGCAGGAATTGCATGACTGTTTGTTCGCCTCCATTCCATCATCGGACAACCAGACGTTCGGCGGGTCACAAACTATTTGTTGTCGACGCACCACGAATTAGAACCAAACTTCATCGTTCGCGTACAACGTGTACAGTAAAGTTTTCATTCGATTATAATTTGTATTCAATGCAAGGATATAGGCGTCTACAAGGTAAAAGTGAATAGGCTTTCGTTGATAAAAATACGCCTAGCCATCTTCGGATACAGTGGGCATCCACTTACTATAAGGTGGGAATAATAGTCACAGTAAGGCCAGTTTTAGAGCTCGACCGACCGTCAGTGCGTACCATCGGTCCTGAAGATACGCATTACCGATCGTCAGTTTGTAGCTTTCAGAGCTCTCCTGAGCAACTAAACTGGCCGGACTGGTACAGTCACAAACACTTACACGAAATGGACGCGTTTACAAATTTTTGTCGCTGCTTACTATGTACGTAAACATACAAAGAACAGAAGACGTAGATATCGAGTACATCCATTAAAATTTGGAAACAAAGCTGTACGAACTTCTTCCCAGACCTTTAACTTGACATCACACTATTTGTATAAATACATGGCTTTTATCCCACAGAAGTTCGCGAAGACGGACTTCGGTAAATAGGCGTTGGGTGTCGACATATGCCATGTTTGATGAAAATTACTTAACTCACTAACACTACTTAAAACCTATAAAATCATACAATATTATTGAAGTTTATGTTCGTTTTTTTTTTTGACGATGGTACACGCATCCCTACGGTCGGTATAGCACTGAACGCGTCAATATGTTGCCATAGCGCGTCGGTCGACCGACCGTACGCATGCGGACGCGCTGGACTGACGGTCCTCGTACGCAGTGCGTAGCAATATACCCGTACGCGTGCGTACGGTCGGTCGAGCACTGTAACGATTCGTAAAATTTCATACAAATGGCAAGCGCGACCGACGTACGCACCGACGGTCGGTCGAGCTCTAAAACCGGCCTAAATCATAGCGTTAAAATCACATCGACGGAGTTGTAAGCGAATTTCTGCCATATTTTCTAATAAAATAGTTGAAATAAGTGTTCCCGTCACCATCAAAATTCATATAGCGGCGGTCGTACAGATCGTCTTACGGACCTCAGGTATATGTGAAAAATTCGATTGTGAATTTATTGGTTGAGAGCAATCCGTAAGACCAAGAAACGCTACACGTATAGAGTATTTAACTTTTTAATATAGCCTGGATATATCTTAGAGTACATAAACATGTAGCTTACTCAAGTATGTATACTCTAAGAGGTATACAAATGGTTACAAGTTTGTGATAACGGCGTTGCGTCGGCGAGCTAGGTCTTCACGAACTATGTGGTAACCGAAGAACTTTATCTTTTAAAGATGACAAGATACCCAACGTGACTTCGGGAGAGAAGTAAAGAAGCCTTTGAAAAAAGAGACCCCTTATGATGGGAGACGAAGAGATTTGTTTTTACGCACTCTTCGACCCACTCGGGAGAACATCGATAAAGGCCGAAGCAGCATCAGAAGCGGCTGCACAATTACGCGAATATTAGACGTGAAAGTTGGATATTTTTATATTTTTGCTATTTGCTATCGAATATTTCAGCCCACGCGAGGCTCGACAACAGTGGAGTATGTTCTTTTAATTTTATATTGTGACAAACTGTCAAGTAGCAAAGATAGCTACTCATCGATGAAATGCAACAATTTTAGCAAAATTATACTAGGATAGCAATATTTTACTAGAAATAAAGCTATGTCACAATCTCGTCTTAAGTTTTCTCTTGTTGTGTTAAATATATTGTAGGCAATGTCCTACCGATCACACAGATACCGTGTAGAGAACCGGAGACCCTTTTTATTGGAAATGAGGCATTCTATCTTAGTCGTCACGGGTGATAACGCATCTGCATTTTGATTCGTAATCGAGGAAAGATGTAGATATCTGTGGGCCACAGTAACCACTTACCATCAGGTGGACTGTGTGCTCGCTTATCAACCCATCTTATAAAAAAGCAGATCTCCACAGAAACTGGTCACTTGTGCAAGATAAGTCTACTCAGAGATCGAAACCGAGACCACCACCGCTAGACCTACAAAGCAGTCAAATGTATGGTGTGTATATATACAATGTGTTGTATGTTTGATAAGTAAATAAAGTATGTCCTATATGAACCATAAAAATTTAATTGGTTGCATTGATTGTTGAATGGAAATATGTTGATTGGAATGGTGAATGATGGACTGTTGGATGGTTGGTTTGGATAACAATTTGTAATCTTCACACTAAATATAGTTTTACCCATTTATATACTCTCAGTCCTTTAAATACCTTTTCTTTTAATTATGTAGCATTTAAAAGAACATAATATTAACATAAATACTAATAAGTATCAATACAAGTATACATAGTAAAATGACGTGATATACCGACTCCTTCCGACTGCTCTCGTACCCACGATGACAGCTCACGACGATCAATGCAGTGTTCAAATTTCATTACTTCTCAATAGCAATTCCAGCGACAGTTCTTTTCAAATTCAGAACACGTATTCTTGCTCTCGTTTTGAATAACAAACAATTCAACGATAGTGACATGTAACAAATGAATTTTCAACGTCTCGCATCTGTGTCTGTGACTGGTACAGTGAGGAAATAAGTTCCCGATTGAATAGAACTGACTGCATTTGTAGAAATATTTTACATATCCTTTGTATATTCTGTTTTTGGTTAAAGTTAATTCTAACTAATAAAGCTCTGGTCGTAACAGCACACAAGCTATAATTAAACTCTTATACGTGGCAGAGCCATGCGGCAGTTATATTAGTAGTATAGTTGTAGCACGAACAGGTCGGCTCGACCGGGGAAGGACCACGCTCTCACAGAATACCAGCGTAAAATAGTAGATGCTGCTATGTTTCGTATAGTGGGTGTAGAGAACAGGAAACCCTTTTTACTGAAAACGAGGCATTCCATCTTGGTCCTCACGGGTGACAACGCATCTGCATTTTGATTCTTAATTGAAGATTTATGTAGATGTCTATGGGCCACAGCATCCACTTACCATCAGGTGAATTGTGTGCTCGTTTGTCTCCCTTATTCTGTAAAAAGGTGATCGCAGCACCAGCTGTCTCGCACCTTTGACGCTGTCGGTCAGATGTAAAATACTCTAACCGGCCGGCCTCCCGTTGTCGGTTAGAGTATTTTACATCTGACCCATTCAAGATGGTTACACAGATATCTACCGGAAACCTATTTGACATTTCCAATAGTCACGTCTTATGACAACCCTTGGGAAGACATGGGGGAATGGATTGTCTAAAACCGCTACCACATTTATACGTGGAAGAACCATGCTGCAACTGTACTATCGATGTAATACGAGTGGATGGGTACTACGAGAGCAAACACCGCCCTCACAGAATACCAGCACAAAACAGTTTTGGTATGTTGAGTGTAGACAACCGAAGAACCTTTTTACTTGAAACCAGACGTTCCATCTTAGTCCTCAGGGGTGAGAACGTATCGACGAATAACGAATCAAGAGTAGATATAGATGTCTATGGACCACAGCATCCACTTAACATCAAGTAGACTGCGAGCTCGTTCGTCACACTCGTTCTATATAAATACACCCACAGCATCTCTTTTACCCCTACCAATACTTACTTCATTATATAAAAAGTAATCAGTGTGACTTATCATGTAATACGATTGCAAATATTTTTTGGTAAATGGAATTGCGTTTGTCGGTTAACTTTAACGATGTTGATTAACATTTGTGATTCCATATCCAATAACTTATAAATCCAGTAAAAGAATATATTTAATAATTTTAATATCGGAAACTAGAATCTAGGAAACTAAGAAGCTTTTGTGGTACATACATTAAAAAAATAATGAAGCTCTTCCAGTCATTCCTTTAATACAACTAGTTGATGGGATTGTATTCGACACGTTTGCAATAACAGAGTTGAAACATGGAGTTGTAAATCTGTCAACAACCAAATTACAACCAAGCGAGGACATCATGAAAGGTCTTTTGAGATGCAAGTCGTGTGTGCGTGCGGCACCCATTCGTGATGACCGCAGACAACTGCGATGCTCTTTTAACCGTACCTATATTATCGAAACATCGTAAAAACGTACCTATTGTTTATATCGATATTCATAAGAAAAACTGTCTATATTAATAACTGTAAATATCGTGTTCAATAATATATCCATTCTGGAATAAAGAAACTTATTTTTTTAATGTTTTAACAAAACAAAACACAGCAAAAGGCAAAGCATAACTTCCTATCTCTATTAAATTTAATTATTACTGGTACTTTATTATGGCATTGCCTACCCATAAACTCCGCGTTTGTTTGTAATATTTCTTCATATATCCGCAAAATAGACAGGCTTGTGACAACAGAACCTCATACTTCATACCAATGGCCATATTGCTTGGCAATGGTCCGCAATTGTAGCACTGCTAACCATTTTATGTGTGGAACCAATCGTTTAGCAATTTTGGTCTTTTGCTCGTAAAGTAATGTTTCAGCTCATATTCGTTTTACTATTGCGCACAGGTTTTCTCTTATATTTGATAGGTTATATATTAACATATATTATCAAACCAAACCCCACACGAAACACGTACCTATTTATATGACCTACAAATAATTATTGTTCCGCAGGGCCTTGAATGTTTGTTCTGGTGCAATTTACATATGTAAACTGCCTCCACGACTAAAAACTTAAGAGGATATTTCAAAATAATCGGGATACTTAACCTCTTACGTAACTGTTGATGTCTTGCGTAGTGCTGGATCGAGAATGCTTTATTATTGGGGTAACAAACTTTCTTCTTAGAAAATACTAACCACATAATATGTCCACCAACGAAGGGTCCAGGTTTAAAGTGCATCGAGATAAATTAAATACGAGTAAAGTTTGTAAAATATCTTCCCAATCGACTTGCAAGCATGTCCATATCACTAGTTATATCCAGCAGTTGGCTTCAATGGGCTGATGAAGAAGAAGAGGTGAGAAAAGACAATGAACGATCAATATACGATAGTATGATAGCTATAAAGATCATATTTCTCTATTTTTTATCGTATAAGGATAACAAACGAGCACACAGTCCACCTGATGGTAAGAAGTAGATGCTGTGACTCATAGACATCTATATCGGTCTTCGATCAAGAATCAAAATGCAGATGCGATGTTACCCCTGAGGACTAAGTTGGAATGCCTCGTTTCCACTCGAGTCCAGTAGAAAGGATCACCGGTTCTTTACACCCACCGTACGAAAAACAACAGTTATAAGCTGCTATTTAACGCTGGTATTCTATAAGAGTGCGATCGTTCCCCGCTCGAGCCAACCCATTCATGCTACATCCACTACAACATGGCTCTACTACGTTAAAATCTATGCAAAATACAAAATAACTTTTCATCCGTAGTTTTTCTTTCGCGAAATCATTGTTTGTACAAACAATACACCAGTTCATTTAAATATGATACAAAAAATATTTTAATATCACCGAAACTTTTATGAACCTTTATAAAAATTACGAAAAATAAATCATTCTAAATATAAATACAGAAAATTTTCAAACTGTACACATATTCTCCCGATGACCGGTGTATGATCCCAGACTGCAAACGACTGACACCGGAATTATGTGACAGGTTCCATTATTCATTCTAACATCTACCAAACCATTCCCTGTAACTGTGTCACTGCTACTCTAAAGTATGTCCAATTTTCTACTGGAAACTTACAATATAATTAAATTATTGTTACTGTTTCGTTTTTTTTGGCTGTTAAAATCAATTTCATCGAAGCGCGATGTTGCTTTGTCCTGACGTCCCTTTCTTCTATCACATTTACCGGAGCTCAGGAGAATTGTTCGACTTAATTCCAGCCGCCATATTCCACAAATCCCCACAGAATTCACAATACCACCACATCATCTGGATGCTTGGCGGTCCAACACTGGCCAACATTCCAACAGTTTTCCTCATTTTACGACTTCTTTGTGGAATCGTTTACCACCGGCAACTGTTCCGGACCGATACGACTTAGGGACCTTCGAGAAACATGTTTACTCCTTTCTAAAAGGTCGGCATCGCACACGCAGTTCCATTGGTTTTTAGGTGTTCATGTGCGGCGGTCACAATCCGTGGTGGTTATTTGGTCTTTTTTCTACTTTTTTCCATGGAATAAAGGTTACAAACAAGCACACAGTCCACCTGATGGTAAGTAGATGATGTGGCCTATAGACATCCACATTTAGCCTCGATTAAGAAACAAAATGCAGATACGTTGTCACCCGTAGGGACTAAGAAAAAATGCCTCGATTCCAGTAAAATGGGTCTCCGGTTCCCTACACTCAACATACGAAACACAGCAGCATTAATTGATTAAAACTACTTTTACGGATTTTATCACGTTTTATTTATTTTATTTTTAATAGTGACTGACGTCCCGATGTCAAAATTAACCCAGAGTACCTTCAGCTTTTTAATTATTGTCTTTGGTCCGATCTACGCAGAATGAACTAACTGTGTTTTGAAGTCTTGCA
>DWHP01006958.1:0-11177 GCA_018247895.1 Parnassius honrathi | reverse complement strand
CGGCGATTAAAGTGTTAATTTTGGTAATTCAATCGGCAGTTTTTATTGTCACGAACCTCAAGCTCGTAACAATATCAAATAATTAGAAACTTATCATATTTTTCCAGAAATGATGAACACAGAGGGGGTTCGTGTATTTTGGTCATAAAACATTAACAATGTTAGTTACTAAATAACTTTATACCACCGATGTCATGTTTTTTTGAAAACTGCGCTGTAAAAATAATTTCAGTGGATATAATCGTGATATTCGTATACAGAACACCAACATCACGCGTAGATGAATTTTTCAGAAATTTAACATTATTTCTGCATAAACTTATAAAAGTAACCTTTGCTGTGCAGTAATTGGAATATAGACATCCTTAAATACACAAGAAACGCAAAAAGTTTTGTCCATATTATCGCGTCATAATTTATCAAATCACATTAACAAATCGATAAGAAATTCATCATGTATTGACCCAATTGATAGCAATATAGAACATGTAAGAACAGGTATATTGTATAGCTTTATCGGATCATGTAACAGCTCAAAGTGTTTCGTTTGATTTCAGTTTTAACCCAGAGTAGATGGCTCCATTAAACTATTTTGAATTATGACACGACTTAAATATTAATAAATTTCAAGAAAGTATTTTATCCTTGTCGTTGAACAAAGGTTTTTGTGAAATTGATGTTAACACTGAATTTAAAACATTTCATGACATGTAAAAACTTTTCTATATATTTTGCTTTCCCCTTACTGTTCAATGACGGGTTCAAAATGCTCAGCTTGTACCAAACGCGTGCAATGCTGCAAGGCTTCGCGACGCTCGCTAGGGGACAAAACGGAATCAGAGATTCAGTTGGACAGGTTAATTAATCGATGTTAAAATAGTAACTCAAAACTCAAAAAAAAAGCCTATTTGTCACGTATATTAACGAAATAAAACAACACTGTGGAGGCCGTTGTAATGCAACGTAGCAATTCTTACATAACTTCCCGGCGTCTAACCGACCGGCCGTCGCGTACAAACGATTGTTCTAGACTGGTTCGCTGGCCACGCCCTCGATAGGAATGCACGCCGGCCTTGACAGGCAAATAGGTTTTCGCCCTAGACGCGCGTTGCGATCGGGCCTAAACAAGTGTGATCGGATAGTTTTTGTGTTTTTCTGCGGCGAGTCTTGTAGAACTTAGCTCCGACCGCATCGACAGCTTCCACGGGCTTGTCATTCATATCGTCCACTTCATTGCAATCTTTTTGGAACAGAAAGCGGTTACGTAACTTGAGCTG
Organism: Parnassius honrathi; assembly: GCA_018247895.1. Classification (NCBI taxonomy): domain Eukaryota; kingdom Metazoa; phylum Arthropoda; class Insecta; order Lepidoptera; family Papilionidae; genus Parnassius; species Parnassius honrathi. The sequence continues at coordinate 9,900 of DWHP01006958.1, read as the reverse complement.
AAAGGTGTCGGGATTTTGAACATGGGGGGCGGAGCGTTGATTTCATTAGACGAGATCTCTCCTACTTAACCTTTAGGTTTAGTGTAATAATAATAATAATAATAAATACATTTTTGGTCGACATTACCATTCCGAATGACGAGAACCTTGTGAAAGCCGAATCGGATAAGAAAACAGAATATCTGGGCCTGGCTCACGAGGTGTCCGACATGTGGGGTGATCCGCCGACCAAAATTATTCCTGTAGTCGTCTCTACGAATGTGCTAATCCAAGTTAGCCTCTCTGGTCATCTGAGGCGACTTGGACTCCGTGACCGACCGCTCCGGGCTCAAATGCAGACGGCGGTGCCCCTCGATACCGCCCGCATCCTCCACCGGTTTCTTTCTCTTTCCCCCTAACCCTCGACCATTTGGTCTCCCCTGCCGAGGGTATCTATCTGGTTGGGCTTTTATTTATTTATGTAATATGTATTTATTTTATTTTCTCGATATTTATGTATATTTATCATTTCATTTCAATTTATAATTATTTATTTATAGAACCCCACCAGATGAGAAAACTATATATATACATCCATAAATGAATTTCTTTCTTTGGCACTTCTACCTTCATACAACATCATTGAACCCTGACTCAAAAACTAGGATACTCTGTTTTTCAGGAGTCAGTTCCTTCCCATTCAGTAACTTTTTGTGTCAAAAATACATTAGAGAAACGTTGATATACATTTAATACTCATTTAACACTATATACATGTGTGTGTGTGTGTGTGTGTGTGTGTGTGTGTGTGTGTGTGGGTAGTAGCGTGTATGTTGCACTTCACATAAAGTTATTCGTATGGAGCTATTAAATTTTCGCATTTATCATAGTCACATTCTTTAAGCCAATTATATAACATACTTTTAAATGTATGATTTGTAGCCTTTGTGTGCCTCTAACAATTCGGTGATCGCTGCCAGTTTTCACCCTTGCGATCACAGAGACATCATTGAACAGTTGGCGTCTGGTCGCCATAATGAAGTCAATCATATTTTTTGTCGAACCATCTCAGCTAGAGCAGGTCCACTTTCTGTGGGACCGCTTCTGGAAGAAAGATTTCATCATAAAGAGTCCCTTTTTCACCATGAAGTCGGCCAGCTGCTGACCCCTTAGGTTCCGTAGCCCTATCACAAATTTCCCTACCTTCAGCTCACCGTTCTTTATTGTGTCCAGTTTTTCGTTGAAGTCTCCCGTTACCACCATATAGTGAGTTTTGGGGGAATGCATGGCTCTTGGCGAGCGGGTTGGCAACCGCAGTTTTCTTTATTTTTTTTATTTGTACAGTTGCTATTATAAGAAAGACGTTGCTGCCCATCTTCTGCCTGTTTATCCCTCTGTCACCTTTTACGACACCCACGGGAAGATATGGGATAGTGGATATTCTTAACCGCCACTACACGGCACACTAATCTTAACACCAACACTCACAACAACACTGCTCTAGGCTTCACTACATCACCGTCTAGAATACGACATGCGTTTTTCAACGTGAGGCGCGTTAAAACGATCCTCAGGTTAAGAAGAATCTGCAGTGACAGAAAGCTAAATCACGATTGCCTTGTGTAGAGGCTAAAATACTCTTAAGTAAGACACTATTTTTTTAATACGCGGTGCCTAACAAATTGATTTTTAACATATTTAATGAAGAAGATTTATTTAATACATCCAATTTTGTATGGCTTACTTAAAATTTTACGAAAAAAATTATACTTTTTTATTTTGTAGTGAAACATCTTTTTCGATTTTGAAGTTGTCATGCCTTTGTGGCGTAACTCGCTTCTGTTGGACCCCACATAAATCCGCTACGCTTATGAACATTGAGCCACGCTCAAAAGTAAAAGTTATTTTTACATCGAATAATATTACTTCATTCAGAGTCACATAATTCTTTCATCCTATCCTATATTAGTATCTTGTTATTTATAATATAAACGTGCGAGTACTTAGATATTACGATTGAGTTTGGTGGTAAGGCGTATAGAACTCACGCCGAACCACCATACTGAGCAACCCATATTGGTGACCTACCGATAACCCGAAGCAACGGTGGATTGAATCTACGTACCTCACGACCGCAACGGTTCCAGCTTCGAAACTACGGAGAGATAACAAAAGATAGGGTGTGGTCCCAGTCAAACAAGGTGAGCGTAACATTATTTTTGATATTGTGCAATGATGGACGAGCCGAGTGTAGTCAACGTTACTGAACAGAAAGATTTGACTACCGTAGAAGTCTTGAGAGTTGGTGTTAGGGTACCCCAATTCCTAGTTGATGAGCCTGCTTTATGGTTCGCACAAATCACAGACCAGTTCTTATTATCCAGAATCACAAGTGACGAGACAAAATTTTACTACGTAGCCGCGCAACTGAAACCTTCATACGCTGGGAAATCTAAGGACATAATTATCAACCCACCTAGAACCGATAAGTACCTAAAGTTGAAAACGGAACCAATCCGTTGTCTTTCAGCATTGCAGGAGAAGCGTCTCCAGCAACTGCTCAGCCACGAAGAGCTTATCGATCGTAAACCGTCGCAGTTCATACGCCACCTGTAGAATCTAGCAGGAGCATCCGCAGCATCAGACTTTATAAAAAACTTATGGTCGAGTCTCTTAATGTTCAAACTCTGATTGAAAAATGAAATATCGTCGTCACTTTCATTTAGCAACCCTACTGTTTGGTATAATTATATATAATGTGCCACCTTATCTCTCCCAAAAGTTGGTGTGGTCGCGCGACGTAAATTCAAAAATAACTCGTGCGTCGATTTATTCTCTCGCCGTGCCATTCCATCGCACCGCTGCTTTTCGTGGGAGCTTTAGGTACGCTGCTTCAAAGTGTTGGAACGACCTGCCGCCACCGCTTCGTAGCCTGACAACGATTAAAACCTTTAAAGAAAAATATAAAAACTATCTAATATTAACTCAGAAGAACATAGGCTGAAGCGTACTACTCACCAAAATGTGTACTGGCACATAGCACAGGCGGTCAAGGTCGCAACTAATAAAGTAAAGTGATAGTAATATAACCTTAAATTGAATATTGTTCGGATAGGTCCACCGACTGCAGGCTAAAAGAAAGTGTAATTTAGTGTCTTCAGTTAATAACTGATGTAATTTTTGTATAAGTTTAGAAATTAGTGTTAAAAATATACATATATTATAATATTTTTTGGAAATAATATAACATAGAGTTATATATAACATAAAGTTGAGAACACACTGTTAACACAAAATTTTTGAAAAAAATAATAAAGTGCATTGTTGCATGTTTAATAAGCACGTATACATACCTTCGGTTTCAAATCAATAATTTCAGCATATTTTGACAGATTAGTTTTAAAATATTATTATGTGTCACACGCGGACGTCCGTACGTTACTATCCTTTCAGGTCCACTGAAAACCAGCATAAGCTGACTGAGGTCCGTTTGTATGACGCGCCACAACACACTTGTACAATATAACAAACGATTTCTTTTTGTCTTTCTATTTTTTTTTTACATTATAATCCATAAGTAAACACACTTTTAAATTGCTTTATACGTCAAATCATTGTTTTGTTTCCTATTTTTGTTTTTGTTCTTTTTTTATATATAGAAGAGGGGCCAAACGAGCGTGTGGCTCACCTGATGTTAAGGGACTACCGCCGCCCATGATCAACTGCAACACCAGGGGAATTGCAGGTGCGTTGCCGGCCATTTAAGAAGGAGTAAGCTCTTTTCTTGAAGGTCTCTAGTGTTTGTTTTAATGTTTATAATTGATGTGTCCAAAGGCCTTCGCAATGTCCAAACTAACAGCCAATGCCTCCCCCTTGAATTCTACCGCATCCGCTCATCTATGAGTTACGTAGACCAGGAGATCACCAGCTGATCGACCTCGGCGAAAATCATATTGGCGATCACCAATCTGCTGGTGATCCTCAAGGTACCTCATGAGCTGGCAGTTTACAATGGACTCCATTGTTTTAGAGAACAAGGAGGTGATTACGATAGGCCGGTAGTTGGACGGGTCTGAGCGGTCGCCTTTTTTAGGGATCGGGTGGACGAAGGCCGTCTTCCATGATATTGGGACTTGCTTAGGGAGTAGGAGTACCGGAAAAGATACGTTAAAACCGGTGCTAACTCTGGAGCACACGTCCTAAGCACAATTGCGGGGATTCCGTCAGGCCCACTCGACTTGTGGGTGTCCAGGGAGATGAGTGCTTTGCGAACCGAGCGCTATGGACTGCACTTCCGGTATGGAGTATTCACACCGCGGTATGGTCGGTGGCGTACTCTCCCCGTCATCGAGAGTCGAGTTGGATGCAAACAAAGAGCCTAGCAGATCGGCTTTCTCCTTTACGGTATGGGCCAGTGAATCGTCCTCCCTGTACAGAGATTAGATGACTAACAGAAATTCCTATGGATAGCCTTGGCGAGAGACCAGAATGCACGGGTTCCAGACGGAAGGCGAACTACTTGCCAATTCTGCCTATGTGCTTTGACTTTGCCTTGGAAACGATTTTTTTGAAGGACGTGGAGGCGGAATTATACTTCTTTTTTAGAGCTTTGGTGTTTACATCCCGGGACGTTGATGCGTCGGCCCAGGCTTGCTAGCACTCCTGCTTATAGCGTGATGCTATTTTACAGGAGCGACAAAACCATGGCTGAGATTTGCCTCCGATGGGCACCACAGAGTAAGGAATAAAAAGTTCCATACCCTGAAGTACCACATCAGCGACGGAATCCGCAAAAACGTTGGGATCTTCCGGTGAGAAGCAAACCCTCCCCCAAGGGTAGGATTCAAAGAAAGACCGCATGCTATCACAATCGGCTGACCTATAGTGCCAAACACGGCGGCAGCCTGCAGAATGCAACTGCTATTTCGGCGTGAATGGCACCACACTCTGGACAAGACAATAGTCCGAGGAGCCTAAAGGGGCGTCGACGGAAAACTGTTATCCATCCAGGTGAGAGGTCAGCCTAAGGTCCAACAGGGAAGGTGCATGATCTTCCACATCTGGAACCCACGTAGGCGAAGTAACCAGGCCATATGCCAAGGCAAAATCATGAACAGATCTCCCCGCATGATCGGTTAAACGTGAACTAAGCCTTTCGGCGTGGTGGGCGTTAAAATCGCCAAAGATCACGATCTCTGCGGAGTGGAAGAGTCGGTCTGTTTCGGCATTACCGCTATGGGACCTATAGAGGCACCCATAGACGCGCGGATGGTCGTCGCCATCTATGTGTAGCCAAATGATGAACAGGTCTGAACCTTCAAAACTGCCGAGGCGCGCAAAACAGATGTCCCCTCTGACGTAAACGCAAACTCCAGCTCGAGGCACAAAGGAGTGTTCCAGTTTGTACCTCGGGTAGGAAAGATACGAGACATCGGCCGGAGAGGATACCTGCGTCTCGGTCGGAAAGAGCAGAGCCGGCCTCGCAGTCTCGAGATGGTAGTGGACGGCGTTTGGGTTAGAGTCAAGTCCCCTGATATTGCAGAAGTCACGGATAGCGTCGCAGGAGTCGCCTTGGTCTTGTTGCTCCGTCCTGCCCCGAGAGAGCAAAAAAATTACAACAAAATTCTGCTCAAGACTTGTAGTCTTGAGCAGAATTTTGTTGAAATTTTTTGAGTTTACTTTTATAATTTTAATTTTTTTTAACCTTTTTGATTATACTATAGAATACCACAATTTCACTCCTCTAAATGGTTACGTTAACATGTTATCCCCTATTTTAGTATCCTTAAAGATAAATTTTTTCTACAATTTTGTATGAATCCATCTAATTCGATTATAAATGGGTCAAAATGGGCAAAGATATAAAACTTTTTAAGTCAGCTAAAATATTTAAAAAAATGTCATCAATTTTAAATCGTTCTAAAAATTTTACGTGTCTATTTTCCAATTAATATTTCTATTTGCTCGTTATGTCAGTAAAGCATAATTAATTTTGAACTTGCATAGGTGCTTAGCAAGCAATTAAAAATTACAACAGTGTTTACGCTCGATCGTAACGCTAGTCTCGAGCGGGAAACCAGTTTGATGGCGGGTTGCGCTGGGAGGGATTCGCTTGCGCCTGCGGCGCTGCGAGTCAGTCTAGAACAATCCCTTGTAGGCTAAGGCCGCGTCGAATAGATGTCGAGAAGTTAAGTTGAAATCGTTAGACCGCGCTCGACTGCCTCTTTTGAGTTGTCTTATTTGTTAGTATACGTGACAACGATGCTTTCTTTGAGGTTGAGTGATTAATTTAACTTCAATTGCTATTAATTTGTGTCGATGAGTTGCTTTTGCAGCATCGAGGTCGCATTCCTCTTAGATTATAGTTGTGCTATGTGACGTTAGACTGGAATTTGGATTACTGTGAAAGGCCACTGGAGTGATTGCGCCTTGTGGAGCGTGGCAAAGCATGCGGTTCTGCTGGAGATTACATCGGTGAAGTCGGGTCACATTACACACTTTCTCACACTACTTACATACTACCTTTACTTACCCCTGACGACGCCTTGTGGTCGACCCTGCCTCCGGAACTCGGTAAGTTTTATGGTTGCTTGTGCAGCCACTGTATGATAGTTGTCCATAGGCCATTGGGCCCGACCCTCGGGTTGTTCGTCGAGTGGGGTACTGATGGGCCCTATCCCAGTCGACGTTTGTCGGGGCAACTGGGGGCCATAACAAACAGCCTTTTTATGTTCTGTGCTGTATTGCGGATTCGCAGCCATTCATTTTCTTTAACAATCATTGTTTATTAACTGATTTCAAGCGTCGTGTGAGGGTTACCACTCACTTTAATTTAAAATTAGATGTTTCCCGCAACTTCGTCGATTCGATTTCATGAGTTTTAAGTTTTTTGCATGAAATCCTAATATTTTGTAAAATAAAATAGCATAAATTACAATAACATTAGTATTCTGCCAGTGAAACTCCCGCCAAAATTGGTCATGCCATTTCGGTAATTATCCAGCACAAAAAGAGGGACAACAAATCTTTTTTTGTTATCCTAATAAACATTCATATGCATTAAGTAAAAACTGTTATTTTTAAATTACATAGAATAGTAACGGAGAAAACGACAAATATTATTCGTTATAAATTACTAATGAAATATAAACGTACGAGTGGCAACCTCGTATTAGTAAGTAAAGTGTAACTTGCTAAGACATACAGGAAGTTGACGTAACCTTGTGGCTCAGAATGATGTTTTTGACATTCCGGTGTAGAGGCCTACGATCGGTTTGTGCACTTGTAACCGCACATGTGGCGTTGTAAAAATATCTACTAGATCAGTTCGTCCTATGGATGTCGTAAGAGGCGACAAAGAGAAAGAGAGGCAGGATATAAACAACAGCATCTTTCTGATAACAACTCAAAATTATAAATATACTGTGGATGCCAACCCGCCTGCCAATCGTGGCAACTATGACAAATATCGCTTCTCGTGATAATCATCAACACATTCAATCAAAGTCCAAAACTGGACATAAGTATCGGCTTATGTCCAGTTTTGGACTTTGACAGTTTTGCATTTTGATTCGCAAACGAGGATAGATGTAAATGTCTATGTGACACAGCAACCACTTACCATCAGGTGGACTCTGTGCTCGCTCGTCACCCTTTTACTGGTACTGGCAGATCCATCTCGGCTGGGCAGCGTTCGGGAAACTGCCACACATTTTCTCGGTATATACCGCAAAACTTGTAAACGAGAGAGACGACCAGTGCGTGTTAATAGTGATGACATATAGACCTAAAATATAAAATCTCAAGGTCGCTCAGCGAGCTAAGGAAATCACTATCTCGGAGATTCTCTGCCTGGCAGACTTCGTGATGAGATAAGATAGTAGAACTGAAATAACCCATATAACCCAAGGATAAGTGAACTGAAATGATATTGGGTCCGGTTATCCGGTCCGGGAAGAAAAATCTCGAGTACTGAAACCGGTAAGCGAAGTGTATGGCGACCATAAACCACTGGGACTGACTCTTATGAGATACGGGTGTAAAAAATCTGTTAATTTTATAGCATAAAATGAGCAGGTCTTGTAATGCAATAAAAAATACATATTTTTTGTAAAAATAATGCCATCAAAAACATAACTTGTATAAAAAACCAAATCTCGAAACTCAATTCTTCTACCGTAAAAAGTTGTGAGAGATTCATGTAATACCAAGTCGGTTAATTTATTCAGTCCCTACTTAAGGGTCCTTCTGTTTTAAGTTATTACATAAACAATATAACTTGGCCATCGCATGAAAACACGATGTATCTCAAAAGTAATTAGATTGTTTAGTGTGATTGAACTATCTATTTAAAAAGATAAATTAACCCGCTTGGTATTACATGGATCTCTCACAACTTTTTACGGTAGAAGAACTGAGTTACAAGACTTCGTTTCTTTTATAAGTTAGGTTTTTGATGGCATTTCATTTCCTTTTGTAGAAAGTCTCACTTTTTTTCCTTTCCGATACCTTCAACTTCTTGAATACCAACATCTTACCTATCTACACCTATCATACATACGCAGGTACACTGATTCATTCACTGCAAATGTAACTTTAAAATCCTATATATTAATATGGGTAACAAAGTTATTTATGCAGTTGGTGTACCTAGAAAACTGGACCTAAATTGAAAAATACTTTAATTTTTCCTTTATTTATACACTAAATACTAATTGTATTCTAAATTTTAAGCTTGTATGTCTGCTATAAGTGTCTTAGTTTTGATGATCGGTCAGTTAGTGAGTGACAAAATTAAGAAACTTTGACTAGTTATAATTATTAAAGGACGGGTTAAAATTATATGAAATTTGAAATATACCATGTTTATACAATACCTGCTTGGTTTCTGAAAATTCAGGTACCTAGTTTTATTCACAACTTAGTTATAGGGGGGGGGGGGATCGAAAATGGCCTGAACTGCTTCGAGAACAGTATGGTAAGGCCGTGCCGCTTTTTTGTCCGACTTGGTGGGGGCACTGCCTTGCCCCCAGATTTAGCTTGGTGTAGAGTCAGTTACGGTTATTTTATCTATGACTTCCGGAGTAATACACTATGTAAAAAATAATTATCAAGTCTATCAAGTCTATCCCCATAGATGGACTCTTCTAGCTTACCATCGTGGTCACTTCAGTCTGTAGATACCTACCACTACTCTAAATTATGAATACAATTTCACATGGTTGTAATCTACCAGGACTTTAATCCACGGAGTATATACCACTTAAAATAGTTTCCAATTCCCTTTACTCATCGAACAATACAATTCACTTATTGACAATTTCAGAAGCAAGGTTGGATAAAGGAGAATGTAAAACGCCGTTTACTAGCAGTGGACTATTAACTCCATTCCGCATATAAATATTAGGTGGTAGAAACTTTTTCTGCTTAGGGTTTTCTGTCCGTGTTGATACTACCCACTTACGTATTTTCTTTCAAATAGCAGTGCTTGCACTGTTAGGTTCAAGTATGAATTATGAGAGTGTGGAGATCCAGTGTAGTTACAGACAGTAAGGTGTTCCAACATATTTCTCGTAGGTAACAACGCATCTGTAGCTTTCTTTGTTTAAAGTTCCCTGCAGGTTTCCATGAACTGCAGCAGCCACTTACCATCATGCCGACTGTAGGTTTGTTGCCACTTCAGTTTTAAGATAATTAATAGAATCTGGCGTTAGTTTGCGGAAATCCGTTATATTAAAGTTGGTAGGAATTACTTCGCCCACATCCGCGCAATAATATAATTTTTGAGCAGATATTGGCGAAGATATTCTTTGTATACATGCGTTTTATTAAAAATAATGTAAAAAAAACATTATGTCGAATAACACGTAGGGTTTCGTACATAAGAAAGTGATGACGCACCTATCGCCCACGGGCCAACAG
>DWHP01006957.1:0-11178 GCA_018247895.1 Parnassius honrathi | reverse complement strand
TCTCAGACATGCAGGTTTCCTCACGATGTTTTCCTTCACCGCCGAGCACGTGGTAAATCAGCACTTAAAATTGCAGTAAACAATTTCGTTGGTGCCGGCGGGGATCGAACCCGAGTTACTCGCGTTCTGTTATATTTACGGCGAGCATTAACCACCTGAGCTACCACGGCTCTATTACGTATTTAATAAATTTTCATTTTACATGAAAAAAATGACTATTATGTACATAACATAAAAACATTAATAAAACTAAATGTGGTGTGACTAACCAACAATTACAACGCCTGTTATCGTTGACAAGTAGCGCTGGAGTCGACAACGTTCGAAATCGACATTATCGGTTGCGTGTTGAAACCCTAGTCATATATTTCTTTATTATATGTATTGATGAAATTTAAACGTTGATATACTTAAAAGTAATAGTCAAATTATGCTATTTGAATATCCGCTATTAACTTTTAACCTAAAATTAGCACAGAAACAATTGACACGTATGACCAGTTGACATGCATCGACAACTTTGCCTACAATTCCGATAAGCAGTTTAATGTAATAGAGTTTGCGTTATTAGACCATACAGCACAGATTTTACAATACTCTGTTCAGAAATGTTATGTCACTAGCTACTGGTATAATGCTAGAAGGGATTTTAATAACGAAAACATGTTAAAGTTTGAAAATTGTTTAAAAAACCTTTCCTTTTCTGAAATTTACTGCACTGATGCTAGTATACAATAATTTTATCGATACTTTTAAATTATTTTATGATTTATGTTTTCCGATTATTGTACAAAAATTCATTATTTAAAAAAAAACTTAGGTGATTATCTCGAGGTGTTAAATTACGTAGTAAAAAGAAATGAAAACTTTTGTGGCTGTCGAGATTAAAACCTAACTATATCAATAAGATAAACTTTAAAAATTACTCAATTATATTAAAAAAAATTCTAAAACTAACTCAAAAGGCACAAAATAACTATATAATAAAAACTTACAAAAATAGGTCAAACACGACTTGGCAGATAATCAATTAAACCAAAAAAAATACTCTAAAAATTTATATCAGTAAAAACGTGGCAAGTAGCTAGGTCATATCGGACCCAGCGAAAATTTGTGATGTATTTAATAACTACTTTGTCGATAAAATTTAGCCAAAACTTCACGCCGAAAGTAAACCAAAAGCAATGTATATAAATACTGTAATTAATTCTACGTTCTTAGAAACTAGTACCTACAGCACACGATGTAAAAAAAAATGTCTCTGAAAAACACATGTAGTGTAGGTTACGATGACATTTGTACAAAGGTAATTAAGTATGTAGTTAATGAGATGTGTGATCACGTAACTTATATAACTAATCTTTTCATTTGTGCTGGCATACATCCAGATGCCTTAAAACCTCTATAATAAAGCTATTATTTAAAAAAAATAGAGGTTTAATTGGAAAAACTGTAGACCAATTTCGCTCATTCCCATAATTTCAAAAATATTTGAAAGGTAAATTTACAATACAGTATATAAATAATATGTATCAAAACATAACATATTGTGTGAGGAAAAGAAAGGATTTAGGCGGCGTAAAACTATAAATATGGCAAAATACGACTTTGTACACCACATTTTTAATAATATGGACACAAGAACACCAGTTTGTGCCACATTTTGTGATATGACCCAGGTGTTTGATTGTGTCCATTACACTACCCTCTTAGATAAACTACACGCCTATGGAATCAGGGGTGATGTACTTAGCCTTATAGAATCTTACCTTGACAATAGAATACAAATAACTGAAATTAAGAATTCTAATACGGTTAATAAATATGAAGAAACATTTCGATCGCCGGAACGTAAGGTGAGTTGGGTGTTCCGCAAGGTGCAGCTCACAGGGACCGTTATTACTTATATTATATGTTAATCACCTACCTAAATGCATAGAATAACGTTTGACAGTCTTTGAAGATCACAGCACCATATTAATACATACGAATATGACATAAACAATAATTTAAAAACAATTATAAAATGGTTACATCACAATAATTTAAAAATAAATTTAAGCAAAACAATGGTCAAAGATTTAAGACAACGTGAAAACGATAACAGTAAACTCATAATACAATATGGTAACTATAACATTGCCGAAGTCGAAAACACGCGATTTTGGGGTTGGTAACAGACTCTCTACTCTTTGTAAAAATATTAGTAAGTGTGCATATGCTCCAGACATATTGTCATCTATAGTATGTACGGATGGACTCCTTACTGCGTATTATGGTATGGTGGAAACATACCTACGATTTGGCGCAATATTTTGGGGCAACTCTTGCGAAAAACGAAAGGTATTCACGGCTCAAAAAAGGTGTATACATTCCATGTTTAAACTAAAGAGTACAGATAGTTGGAAGCCATATTTTAAACAATATAAAAGATTAACTGTACCTAGAAATAGCAATATTTTTAAAGTCGAACCAGAACCGTTTCAAGTGCCCAGCGGACCTTGATCCCAAGGAACAGATGCGACAATAATAGAGTTTATATTCCTAGAGGAAAAGCAGCACTAATACGCAACACTGCCTGCTGTTCAGCACTTCCTTATTTAGGACGAGACTCAGAAAATTTTTAGCAGGCAAAGTGTACTACAATATTAACGAATTTTTAATGAACAGAATGTTATATTAAAATTTGTACGTTTGACACATGATATTTATTTATAAATTGTTTATATTTTATTATTAATGCAATTAATTTGACGATGGCTTATAATAATTAAATAATAGTGATAATAATGTACCGATTGACTTACATGTAATTTGAATAGAGATAATTTTTAATCTAATGTGATATTGTGTTGTGAATGACATATTGATAAAAATAATTATTTCATATTTTTTGCATTCCTTCTGATGAAATATGGTGGAATCTGTACTATATATTTGTCACCACATTCTGTATTACCCATATTTGCAAAATAAAAAAATTCATTCATTCAATATATATTTATATGAGCGTGACTGTCACGCGAGTTCAATGCATTTTCCCATCCCAAAAGTGCCCAACGTCCCTAAAGAAGTTTTACCACTTAAAAATTTTTCATAAGACTCATACAGGAAAATTGCTTACAAAACGCGAACTTAGAGCATGTATTCATTACAATTCGTACTAACTTATTCATACCATTATTATACTTTTATTATAGATGTGGTGGCAAACAAACACGCGTCTCACCTGAAGGTAAGTGTTGACCACTGCTCATGAACACCAAGGCATTTATATGTGCGGTGCCGGCCTTTTAAAAAAAGTATATCTATTTTCTTAACATAAACAACCATCTAAAGTCCAGCGGATCAGTAAACTAAAGTGATAGTAGACCAACAAATTAAAAACATTCTGTACGTGTTACACGTGCATAGCATTAATCTTTTCCACTGTCAATGTTGCTACTAACTACTTTGCAATATTACTCACGTCACTATGGCACAATATGAGATTCAAGATATAGATAAAAAGTACAACAGACGATTTTAACTCCGTTTTAGAGTTCTTGTATTAACGCGGTACGTTGAATAAAAACGCAGTAACGGGTTTTGTTGTATCTGATATTTTACCATTACTGTTACAACCTATTAAAATAGGCAGGCTGGCAATTACATATTTTTTTATCTTTAGTTTCTATTAGGAAGATGCCCATCAGTTAGTTTGCTTTTCTCTCTCGATATGGGGAAGTGGATTATACCACCACTGTACGGTTTTTCAATTCTACGTTTTATTTAAAAAATCTAGTTTTCTCCTACATATTTATTTTATACATGCGGAAACCGTGTAATGACATCAAACGCTTTGTTAATGATATCATATTCAAACATACGACGCGTGTCATGTGTTAAATTTGACATCGTAACACATGAATATGTTGACGTATTTATTAAAAGACCTGCGTCATGCAACCTATGCAGATGAAGGTCAGGGGTTGTGTTTTATTTAACTAAATTGAAGTGGCAAACGAACGTGTAACCTACCTGCAACCTCGTTCTCAAATGTATATTTCTAATATTCGTACAGTATATTGATTTCTTAAAATGACTGAGACCTTTATCGACGTTTAAGGAGAATAACATAATAAGCTAACAGAACAAAATATTTTTTATCTTTTTCTTTATTGATCATTTTTTCATCATTATAAGAACTATCGTAACTGTTTAACCTGATCATTACACTTTAATATGTATGTATCAATTTTGGAGGCGTCAATTATGGTCGTCTTAAATGGTTAAGAAGGTCACACTTGTGACTTTTACGTCATCCTGATCAGGTACAGCTGCAGAAACCTACTTTGGACAAATGATTACTCAGCCTTGTACTGAAATAAAAGTTAAAGTTACAGCATACTGCGTCCCACTCCTGTGCACAGGCCTCTTCTCATTTCTGATAAACTTTTAGGGCTAGTAAAATTCCGCCGCGCTGCCCTAGTGCGTATTGGTGAACGTAACGTAACTCCGATTTATTTTTATTTTCGGGAAACGCAGCTTTTAAAGTAAACTCTATTTCGGTTTAACGGACTATATGAGCTGAAAACCTAAGTAAAGTGGCCTAAGTAAAATATTAAGTTCAGCAGCAAGCGGAACCCATTATCCTTCGATTTGTAATTTGCAATGCCGCCTGCTACTAAACTTAATATTTTGCTTAAGCTATTTTACTCAGGTTTTCAGCTCATATAGTCTGTTAAACCGAAATAGAGTTTACTTTGTTTACAGTTTATTTTAATTTTATTTTGTATTTTCAATCTCGTTTCGATCTTTTCAGTGCATTACTTTCAAATTGTCTTTTTTACAGTCGGGGTTTTAGATTTTTTAAATTATTTATTTTATTTAAGACTTTTTAGTGTGCCTGTCTTTTGTGTAAAGATTTTTGACGTTGATTCAATTTACGCAAACTTACGCGTGCTGTTCTGTGCGTTCGTTCTGTATAGGGTCAAAATTAATTGAAAACAATTTAAGTATTTGTTTTGTTTTAAATATTATTGGACGATGTATATTAATAACTACTCTTTTTTCCATATAATAGCACGAGTTCCGACACTAACATTGCAAATTTTATAAACCAGTTATTAAAAACTTTATATTATAATTCCTAATTAAATTTAACCATACAACTTATACCCGATATTCGATAGGTTTGGTTACTTTTTTATTATGTATTGCTATTTTGCGCCAAAATGCAGCCATTTTTAAAAAAAAGATATCTAAGATCACTTCAATTTTAAGACGAATAAAACGATACCTTAATTGCTGAAATCCGTCCAGCCGTTTATAAGATAGATACGAGGTAATGAAGAAATATACAAGCGTACTTTAAACATGCAAATTAAATATATTTTTATAATCCCCTTATAAATTCCTTTATTTTGATATTCTATTCTATTGGTTTGGTTTTTTTTATCAACGTAATACTATTTTGCGTCAAAAATGCGCCATTTTGTATATTATTTAAAAAGCTATCTAAGAGCACTTGAGTGTTTAAGACGAATAGAACGATACCTTAATTGTTGAAATCCATCCAGCCGTTTGGAAGGTAGATACGGTACGGTAATGAAAAAATTTACAAGCATACTTAAATTTAAACATACAACATATATATATTTTTGTAATCCCCTTTTAAATTCCTTTATTTTGATATCCTATTCGATAGGTTTGTTTAATTTTTTTTTTATTAACGTATTACTATTTTGCGCCAAAAATCGGCCACTTTGTTTATTTTTAAAAAGAGCTATCTAAAAACACTTGGGTTAATAAAACGAATAAAATAGTACCTTAATTGTTGAAATCCATCCAGCCGTTTGGAAGATACGAGGTAATAAAGAAATTTACAAACATACAAGATCGCGCGAAAAACAGAATATGTGTTAATTTTATTTATATTTTGTATGTGGTAGAGCCACCCTGCAGCTATATTATGGTTGTAGCCTGAATGGGTCGGCTCGACCGAGGAAGGACCACGCTCTCACAGAATACCAACGTAAAATAACAGCTTAATACTGCTGTGTTTCGTATGGTGAGTGTAGAGATCCGGAGATCCTTTTTTACTGGAAACGAGGCATTCCTGTTGATTCTTAATCGAGGATAAATGTAGATGTCACTTACCATCAGGAGGACTGTGTGCTCGTTTATCACCCTAATCCTATAAAAAGATTACGCATGGCACTCAGGGACTGCCGCGGTAAAGCTTTTGCGTAGCATTTTTTATCAACTTACGCAATTATAGTTATTTATTTATTTTATGTTTGCCGTATTTTTTTTCTCTTTGTTTTTTTTCTTTGATATTAATTCAAGTTACACTTTTTGAGCGTGGTGATCGACAAGAAAACAATTTTTTTTCTTTTATTGAATAAATGAGAAGTTAATATTGTTTAAAATATTTCAGCTGGTCTACACACATACGTCTAGTCGCACGCACATAAACACCGTGCCGAAGTCTGCCGAACTGAAACGACGTTAGACGACGCACGGCTTTCAACGCCACACCGCTATGCCGGTCGGAGCGGGGAGGTGTTCGGTTTATTTTCGAGTCGCTTCCGGACCGCGCTCGGCGCTGGTTACGTCCGTCGGTCGTCGGCTTCCGCCCGGGTGGGAGAAGTACAGCGCGTCGTTTCGCAGTGGGTGCACGTGCTGTGGGACGCTCCTGGCTTGTGTCGAGCCACGCCCCAGACCCCTCCCGGGACGTTATAGCCACTACGCTGCGTGTAACCTACTATGCTGGGAAGCGAACTCCGAAGGCCCGGCATGCTGCTAGGAGAGCGGGTGCCTGTTGGTGAATTCGGCTCCGCGTCGAGATGCGTCTCCGGGGGACCTGGAGGTTGCCGACCTTTCGGCAGATCCCTTCCCAGAGGCGCGAGATACGTCAACTACTGCCTAGGAATTCACCAGGCTATAACCTAGAGCTAGGGAGGAGCACTGGAGGCCCGGAGTGCTGCTATCAGGAGCGCACACCTGTCGGCAGGATCAGCCCTGCGTTGACTCCTTGTCCGCGGGACTCCGCGGGGCCTCGAGAATGCTAACCCTCCGGAAGCACCTACCTAGCGGCGCGCAATACGCCAATGAAGACTACCTACAATGCCGTTTTCGAACGGCTCCCAAGACCGGCCCATAGAAATGGACTGCGAGGATTGCCCGGGTAATGGGGCATGCCCTGAGGCCCGAAACCTGCGGGGGATGAATAATAGTAGTCCCTTCGTAGACGAAAACACTGGAAGGCACGAATTGATCGGCACTTATGTAGTGTTAGTATCATATAAATAAAAAACTCGTAGATATGTTATCTATGAGTTTTTTCACGAATTCATTATTTAAAATTTCGTGTTATTTATAAATAATAAAAATTACACGATGTGGATGTACTAGTAAAAAATAAATTAATAACCAACCTTACCAGTCCTTATTTAAAATCGTTGATAATCACATATCTAAATAAAATTTTAATTATCTCTATGCCCAGTCTCTTTATATCCACTTTGTTAGAAGAAAGAGACAGAGAGAGAAAGAGAGAGAGAGATGGGGAGGGAGAGAGAGTGCAATAGAGAGAGAGAGAGATGGAGAGAGTGAGAGAGAGAGATAGAGCAACTGTAGTTATTCCTTAAATTGACGTCAAGTTTTATGGGTAAGTCTGCAAGTATTAATACTTTCTACTTACTTTCCTGTTTACAAAAAGCATTTTTAAATGTCACCAATTTTTATGAATGTAAAATCTGACATTTACATCTAAGCAAATTAAAGACACTGGGAGAATTTATTACATTTATTTTCATTTCAAATTAATTGAAATCGTATATCAAATAATGTTCATTTAAAAAAATATTCCCCATCATCATCATTACATACTATTGCTGACTATAGGTCTATACCAAGAAATGCCATAAAATACGGTCCTGAGCCTCCTGTACCTATCGACTTCTTGTATCGCTTTAAATAGAATCTTCTAAATTGGTGTAAATGGTGTCACTATTTCCGCAATACTTCTAAACTAATTGCAAATAAACATCAGCAATGCCTTCCAATTTACGACTGCCTCTTATTACACAGGTTACAAATCTTAATTAACGTTAAGACAATGAAGACAGATTTATTACGTTCTAACTTATTTATATTGCCCAATCACTTTTACTTAACACTTTATCTGCTTCAAAAATAAGATGACTTTATCTATTCCTTTCTCACTGAATCATCCTTTGTTATAAAATGAAGTATATTTCTTTAGTACGGTACTCTTTAAAAACGAAAGGAAAAGTGTGCCAAGCAGCAATTAATCTAGTACTTTTGTTAAATTTATGAACGTACAACTGAACTTTATATTTGATTTTACAATAGCATTTTATGTTATATTTGGATTCAGGAATAATATTGTAGCGCGTCTTAATTAATGCCTGGTACTTGGCGAGTGGTGACTCGCGCCATCTAGTATCGAGTAGCAGAACTAGGCGAGATTTCTGGAAAATTCAATACTAAGATTTTTTACGCCTAGTCAGTCGGGACAGGTACATACTCGAACATTCTAGATGTTTCGGTAGAAGAGGCTATACAAGACCAGTAAGAACCGCGACTGAGGCAGTATTGAATTGGCAATTCAAGCGAATACTTTAAAGCGATAAATGTGTTTTATTATTAGTGTGTTTTAATTTGTGATCGATATTGAATTTTTGTAATTCAATCGGCAGGTTTTATTGTCACGAAACCCAAGATGGTAACAATATATTCCGCCGCCGCTAATTGTTATAATTAGCCGCGGCGGTCAGTCAATCAGGACCTTAATTATCTCCGTTCTCTGTAACCATGAGTGCTGCAAAATAAGTAGGGAGTTTAGAAAATCATTATGTAAATAAATTTGTCTTATAGCCCTCAAAGTTTAAATGATTGTAATAGAAAATTTTTATCTTAAAAAGGGAAGGTTTTACACAAAATAAGCATTTATATCGACATTCGCTTCAGTTCTTGGGAAATTAACGATCACTGTGGCTTAAATTGATCTGTTTAGAACTCCATCCATTATTTATAAGTGATGGAAAACAATTAATTACATAAAATCTTTTTCGTCCGTCTATTTGTAAAGCGACAGAAGCCTAATGGCGGGATGTGGACCGCTAGCTCAAAAGGTTCGAATCCGACATTCGGCTACTGTCGTGAACGACTCCTAACACAAGCATTTAAAACTTACCACTAACTCAAGGTTCCGTATAAACATATTTATGTATGTAGTTTATACGTGCTAGAGCCACGCTGCAGCTATATTATTGTCGTAGCACGAATGGTTCAGCTAGACCGGGGAAGTACCACGCTCTCACAGAATACTACCGTAAAGTAACAAATTAAAACTGCTGTGTTTCGTATGGTGAGTATAGATATTCGGAGACCCATTTCTACTTGAAACGAGGCACCCCATCTTAATCCTCAAGGATGATAACGCATCTGCGGTTTTATTCTTAATCGGGAATTAATGTAGATATCTATGGGTAACGGCATTCACTTAACATGAGGTGGACTGTGTGCTCATTTGTCAAACTTATACTATATTTAAAAAATGTAGATAATAGGTGAGGTAAGCAACAAACACTGCTCTATTAAAAATGTTTGATTGAAGGACAAATTGCATGGACAGTCGTTGAAAACGGCCTGAATTGACTAGAGGGTTGACTGTTTTCTACCGATCAGTTTTATGTAGCTTGTTAACAAATGAGCTATATGGTTGTCATTGGGATATGGCTGGACAGTCTAACCCTAAAAGAGAACACCAAAACTTAGTTTACACAACTTATGCTATTATTAATTATTTTTATTATTTAAATAGTGCTCATAGGGACAAAGTCGCGGGCAGAAATGAAGTAACAAATAAACAGCTATGTTTTCTATGTCTTAAATTTTTCAAAACGATTACGCTTAAATTTCAAACCAAACCGGGGTTCGTCTAGATTTACTGGTTCTATGATCCTGTATCATGGAGGCAGTTTACAAAGCAAACATCCAGATTGCACAATTGTTCCATGTGGGGTTCGATCCCGCGGCTTTTAGTAGCGCTACTCACTGTTAAGCCACTACGCCATGGAACCATATATTTATATATTATTTTCGTCTATTTTTATATGACAATATTATAAGAACCTTGAGTGCTTGAGCACCTGTGCCGTTATAGAAGACAAATTATCCAATTTTGCACCTGAGCGAAATATTTATATCCAAGAAAAGATCTTAACCAAGCTCGCGCTAAGCTAAGCCTACTTTCATTTGGACAAATGTGATCAATAAAGTAGTCGGCGCAATAAATAAACCGTAATGATGCAATACATTTGTCACTGTTCTTATACAATGTCTAATTTTTGAATGTCAGTAAAAATGGTCAAAGCTAAAAGTTGTGTGTCTACATATTAACACTAGCTACTCGCTTCGCTGGGCGCATTATCATATTTTATTGCGGAACCTAGATGTAAAATATCAAGGAAAAAAATTGATGTGATTATCGTAAAATCCGTCTTATTGAGTATTAAGTTAATCGGGGGTATACTTTTATCAGGTTAACAGTAGTACATTTCATCAACGTGCTTCCATACAGCTCAAAATGTACATATGTCAAGTTTCAAATTTGGAATTCAATAAATAATAATAATAGCAAATAACAATATAATACTGTGAGTGACCAGCTAGCTAGCGAGAAAATTTTCGTGCAAGTCTTTTTCAGATAGGAGATTCATAGCTCTTTGCAACGATTTTAGGATAGTATCGGGGCTTTTCCGAAATCGCTGTTGTATCTCCGCTCTGAAATGCTGTTTTTTCCGCACAATGACGTAAAAAGATACGGTGAGATTTTTGTAAGCATTTCAAATGAGCTACAGCAGCGAGACAATCACAATATATTATTTTCATATAGAATATTACTATTATTATTCTATTTTAAGGTATCCATCTAGTTTTCTCATCTGTTTGCGTTCTATAAATATATAATTATAAATGAAAATGACAAGATAAATATACATAAATATCGAATAAAATAAAATGAATACAAAAATAAATAAATAAATAAAACAACAACAAACGGATGAGGATTAGGGGGATAGGGAAAGAAACCGGCGGACGATGCGGGTTATTCTATTATTTTTTTTTAAAACGTTACCTCTACACTAGGATTTTCTCCTTTAT